>CATIWR010113554.1:0-44481 GCA_949677035.1 Omphalea diandra
TTTATTCTTTTTTTTAATAATATATATTATTTTAGAGATATAAATATCAAAAATATATATATATATATATATATATATATATATATATATATATATATATATATATATATATATATATATGGTTTCGTTGAGTTTTTTTGCTACGGGACGGTACAATATGATTCTATCCAATTTTTGGTTCGAATAATATAAAATCTTCAGTACTATTTCATTTACAAAAATGATATGATTCAGTTCAGATATTTTACTATTCACATTAAAGATTTTCAGTTTTGATTCGGTCAAATTCAATTATTCAGTCTAATATGGGAATCTTCGAGTCCAATGCTCACCTATAATTGAGGAGGATCATTGTGTATATATCAAAAAGTCTAATGATGTGATTATGCCATTATACGTCAATGACATACTTATAACTGAAAATGATAAGGAGTATCTTAATGATATCAAAGTGTGGTTGTCATCTAGCTTCGAAATGAAAGGTATGGATGAAGCTGCACATATTCTTAGAGTTAAGATTTCAAAAGATTGTGCAGAGAAAATATTGTTTCTTTCGCAAGAGACATATATTAGAAAAGTCCTTGAATGATTTACTATGCACCATTATAAGCCCATTGATACTCTTATAGCTAAAGGTGAAGAATTAAGCAAAAGATTATGTCCTAAGACCTAAGAAGAAAAGGAACAAATAAGTAGAGTTCCTTATACTAGTGCAGTTGATAGTCTAATTTATGTCATGATGTGTACAAGACCAGACATCTGTTATGTTGTGGGCATGGCGAGGCCCATCACATTGGAAAGCTGTAAAAAGGATTTTAAGGTATCTAAAGGGAACTGTTGATTACTCACTATGGTATCCAGGCTATGATTTGCATTTCAGAGGTTATACCAATCTCGATTAGGTAAGAGACTTAGATGAGAGAAATTCTACCTCTGGTTTTATTTTCTTACTCAGTAATGTTCCCATGTCCTAAAATAGTAAGAATTCTTACATAAAGAGGAGCACCAAGGTTAAAGGAAACTTAAGTTCCTCAATTGATTATCCCTTCAAAGTGTCAAAAATAAAACAAAAAACATAACCTAAGATCAAAGAAATAGTAAAACACATAAGCATTTTCAATAAGAATAGCCAACTTTGAAAACTAACAAAAACTCTACTTTGAAGTGAATGGAAGTCCTAAGTCATTTGACCTCATCCCATTCTGTCATTGGAGTCATTAAACATCACAAAAAAACACCTTGAAAAGAAAGAAATCTGAAAGGACCAAAAAGAAGTTTTTTGTTAGGTTTATAATAAAATTAGGTTGTACAACCATGGAGAAGGGTTATATAACCTAGTTATAGGGTTGTACAGCCTATATAGAAGGTTATACAACCTTTGTTTCTTAGGTTTCAAATAAAAAGGAAAGAAAATGAAAGGGGAAAGAAGGAGAAAGGAAGGGGGTATCTTAAAGATGTTTCAATGATATCTTTGCCCTTAGAAGAACATGGATAACTTAATATCCTCTAATGTTGCTTAGGGAATGTACAAACATAAAGTGAAAAGGTCTAGTTCTATCTTGAAGAGAGTAGAAGGGGATTAGGGTTTAGGTTTTTAGTGCTTATGAGTGTGTGAGAATTGTTTTTGGTGGAGTTTGGTTAGGGTATCCAAAAGCCTCATTTTCTCTTCAAAATGGGGGGCATTTATAAATGTCGGATGAGTTCACAATGCTAGAAATGGTTCAAGTTGCACCTTGGATATATCCAATCATGGAACAATAGAGTGTTGTACTAGAATTAGGGTTTATATATGGGTTGTACAACCTTAAGGTTTAAGAGGGGATCAATTTTAAAAGTTTCTCTATACTAGGATTTTAGGAAGGCTATACAACCTTGCATTGAGGGTTGTACAACCCTAATTGATAGATTATATAACCCACCAAACCTGGCTGGCAACCCTAGACTTAGCTTGGGTTTGGCCTTTAGTCTTGGGCTGGGCTTAGGTTTAGTCTTTGGACTTATCCAAGGCTTTCTAAGATCTTTTATCCTTTACGTTCTATGATTCCCTTTGCATTTTAGGGATTTAGTTTAGTGATTTTCAACATTGGGCTTTGTATCCAGAGTTCTAAAATTTAATGCTCACAGTTTGCCCCCTGCATTGTAGGGCTTCAAAAATAACATTTGATGAATGATATTGGAGAAGACAAAACAAAACAAAGTATATCATGTAAACACTTGCAAGAATGCCCAAGGATACAAATTCCTTAGCAGCTCTTCAAGCAAGTGTTAAGGCTCTTGGCAGCCATCTATCAAGTACCAAGCTTTTTATAGTCCTTTAGCAAGTGTTAAGGTTGATCATCTTTTTCTAGTAGCCCTTAAACAAGTACTTGATTATTTCTTAGCAATTCTTGAGCAGATACTAAGCTTCTTGATAGCATTATGGCAAGTACCAAGGTTGATAATCTTCTTTCAATAGCCCTTGAGTATATACTAAGCTCATTGGCAGCCCTCTAGTAAGTACCAAGGTTGTTCTGGCAGCTCTTTATAAGGTACCAAACATTTTGTGCATTTCTCAACAAATTTTATGTAGGTACTAAGGTTGTTATATCAGCTCTCTAGTAGGCACTAGACATTTTGTTTTGAATAGATGATTTCTTGTGATTAATATCACTCTTGAATTTCTTAATGTATGCTTTCGTCTTTTTGATTGATGATTCATGGCTTAAGGGTGCCCTTGAATAGTTACCATGTTATCTGAGCCTTTTTAGCATTTGTAAGATTGAATTCATACCTTTATAGCTCTTCTAGTTGCCATGGGATTCCATCTCTATTTAAAGGTTATGGGTCTGGGGCCTCAATATTCTAGGAAACACTTTTTTGAATCTTGCTATTTTGTAAAGAAAATTGTTCTTCGGGTTCTATCATTTTCGAGAGAGAAATCCTTCTTGAAAATTTTATGGGGCCTCAAAAGGAGTCTAATTGTCATTAAAGTATTATGATGATATGATATGAATCAGGAAGCAATGAGGCGCATTTTGGTAATTAGTTACCTTAGACTTGTTTAGGAGACTAGAGGTAAATCCCATAAACATTGTAGAGGGCTACCTTTATTTTTCATGGGTGAGTGCAGTAAGCTATATGGATTCTCCTACGGCTACCAGGCATGCTTGCTTGAATATGATCACTTTAGACCAGGTAATCTTCCTGCATGGACATCATCATGTTAATCATGATTATTTATTACATTACTTGGTATTATACTTACAGTGTCTTTTTATCTTTATTGCAACTGCATTTTGATTAGAGGAGTCCTATGGAGACTTGGACACTAGAAATGGTAGAAGTTGAGGCTATCTTCTATGGTGGTCGACTAATGGTGGGGCACTCCATTTAAAAGCTGTACCTAGAAGAGTGCATTTTTACTCATAATGGTATCGATAAGCATTCTGCTTTGTAACGTCTGCCTATGAGATTATTTTAGGCAAGGGACCTTAAGGGTAAGGATCTTGTCACTATATTGCAATACGTAACTGCAAGGTCTTGGATGATCGATTCGCTCATGGGGAGCCTCCCATTTGTTCCATATGACCATCCATATGTTCCTCTGTTATGCACCTCATGAAGGGACTACCATACAATACAGGTACCACTACCTAGGTGGCTTGGAAGCCTTTTGTTTCTACTTTTACATCTAGCTTTGTTACTGCTTGAGGTCATAAACAAGCTTGCAGATCTACTCTAAAAGGTATAATGTTTGTAGTAGTCGGTGCCTTAGCCTCTATGTCAGATAGCCTGATGGAGTTTTGCATGGCTTTGTTAACTAAGTCGATGATGCCATTGCAGATCACTAGTAAGTTTACACTTTTAAGCAAACTGAGACCACCCACGTAAGTTCCTTATCCCATTGATCTTAGTATACCTTGATTATATTATAAATTGTGCTTTGAAAAATGTCTCTTCTCCTTCTTTTATAATTCCTTGAGTCTAGGTAGAAGCTATGGTGGATCTAATTATTGTACTAAAGAGGACTGTGATGTAGTAGATTCACTTTATATAGGTTAGTAAATCATAAACAAAGGACTACATGTATGCATGTTCATGGTTTGTGTTTTGTGTGCTTTATGCTCTTGACATCTTAACCCTTATGTTTGTTGTATGAGACGATCCAGTGCCAGAACCATGAGATCAGAAAGAGGGATCAACATATTGCAGAGGTGGAGATAAAGATAGAGTGCCTAGCTCAGGTGGCTAGAGAGCATAGGTACATGGATACAAATGGTAAGGCCACGGATTTAGAGTTGACCCCTTCTAAGAGCGGAGGTAGTTAGGCTATGAAAACCTTGGCCCTCTTCCTTTTTAGCTATTTAGGATACTTTTCTTCTTTTTATTTTTCCAATACATCACATTTAGTATATATATGCACAATTCTATTGCTTATTAGTTAATTTGAAATCCCTTCTTTTGGATGCTTGCTTAAGATATGTTTAGGCAAATTGAAGTAACATTGCCTTTATTTTTTTATCAGACTTTGATATTTTATTTATTAATATAAAGATATGATTTTTTTCCTCTTGATTATGCATCTTAAAACATACATTGTTGCTCCTTTCTTTACATATATGCCTTACAAGATAGGTACTCAAATCATAACAAACCTTAAAAATAGATGAAGTGTTGTTTATCCTACCTTGGTTGAGTATGGGATGTATAGTCCAAAGAAGAGGATTGTATAGCCCAGTTGAAGGGTAGTACAACCTTAATTAGAGGTTATATCGCCTTAGTTAGAGGTCATATGATCCATAGGTCTAAGCTTGCTGCTATAAAAGCCCATCTCAAACTTGCTCTCTTCATTTGCATCCTTTAAGTCCCAAAACATGGCAAAAACCTTTCTAAGGCCACTTTCAACCTAAGTTTGGCCTGACTGCCATGGATTGGTCTTTCTACTCTCTGTTACCTTTCTTCTATTTGATTTGACCTGCACTTTTTGCTAGTTGCTTATGACTTATGGGACACCATTACCCATACTTTTCACTTTGGAGATACAAAGATTTGCCCTTTGTTGTAGGAGTGTCATGCTATTCTTTAGTGTCGAGTTACAATTGCATATTGGATTACACTACCTCAGCTGGATTACTTATATGTTAGTAAGATGGTAGAGTTATTTGACTTGTGAGGTGAGAATGTACCTAGGTATACATTAGGTGAGGAGAAGATTCCTATGACCCTTTTTATCACTTTTTTCCCCTCTAGGGGTCATGCTCAAGCTGCTCAGGCCTGTATTGCAGCTACTATTCTAATGGGTAAGTATTTGTTGAGGAGGGAGGATAGGGAGATTGATTTATAAATCGTTCCACTCTTGGAAAGGCTAAGTTAGGGAGAACTCTAGTGCTGATGATTATGGGCGAGACTATTGTAGGGCTTCATAGAGTGCCTTTGAGGGTCAACGATTCCTTCATGGGGAGGCCAATACTGCTTTAGCCATGAATTTTTCCTATAACCTATTCTCCTTTATTTCCTTTCCTTTTCCTTTTCCTTTTCATTTTTCTTTTTCTTTATTCTTTTACTACCTTAACTTTTTCTCGGACCACCGTTATGGGTTTTCAATCTAGTGAGTTGCTCAATTTTGCTTAAGTCACCCTTACGGGTATTCAACGTAACAAGCATTTTCTTATTCTTTTTATTTTTTTCTACTTTTTTCTTTTCTTTTTTTTTTAGATATGGATGTAGGAGAGGCTAGGGCTACTAGTTACCCCTAACTATGGATACTAGGTTTTACAATCTGCAGCATCACTCGAATTGCCACATAACTAGACCAACCACCATTAGGGCCGAATGGGATGAGTGTATGTACCACATCATTATTATCAACATTTACTAGAGCTAACCCTAGTGGAACCTGTCGCATGTCACTTTAAAAACTTATAGAGAATGTGTCATCCTCCCAACCTTGGCTTCAAGAATATTTTACGATCCTACTCACATGCATCATCGTTTCAATGCCCACCAATTCAAGGTGTAGTTGCTCCCTTCATTCATTGAGGTTTTTCTATCCCAGCACTTCGTAGATAAAGTTAAGGCGACTAGGACTAGTTGTTGTATCTATGAGTTCTATATTGGTCGAGACCCTCAGCCTAACGATGATGTAGATTACATGGTATGGATGTGTGACCTTTAAATATTAGGCATCACATTAGCTGATATCAAAGAATTATCATTTATGAGAAAAAATTATCTTACATTTAATTTTAGTTCAAGGACATGTATGACTGAATTCCCTTTAATTATGCAAATGCATTTCCATTCGATATTTTGCTTAACATAAACCATTTAGACTTACACGTTACACATTAACTAAATGCATGACTTTTACTTTTAACACTAGCACACTAGATTGTCTAATTATCTTGCTTAATGTCTTTGACTCATTAACTCTTTAATCATATGTTCTTATCTTCTCTGTCATCACCAAATTGTCCTATCGATGGTCCCCTAGTGGTCAATCGCACTCTCTCGACTTTTGTTATTTTATCTATTTTATATGCTTTAACTTTTGCCTAAGCCGCCCTTTCGGGTTTTTTACTTAGCAAGCTTTTTTCTTCTTTTTCTCTTTTTCTTATACACCTTAACTTTAGCCTAAGTCGCCCTTTCATGTTTTTGACTTAGCTAGTAATTTTATGTTTTCCTTTTCTTTTTTTTTTTTTCCATACCTCACATGAAATACTTTGCTAGCCAGTCTAGATTCACTAGCTCAATGAAATCAATCCCATCCATATCTCATAATTTCACCACTCCACCTAAGTAAATTTGCATGACCACATAGAAACCTTCCCAATTCATCTTGAATTTCCTTCAGCGATCCTGAGTCTATGGTATGACTACCTTTACTACTAGATCACCAACCTTTATCACTTTTGGCTTGATCCTCATGTTACCCTAGCTTGATACAGATAGATATGATATAAAGCCTTTAGTCCCTTTTCATTTAGTAGAGCTAATTGTTCAAATCTACTTCTCATCTATTGGTATTTAGGGATGTCAGATTCGATCAATACCAATAAAGACTTCACTTCTAACTTGATTGGTAGTACTTCCTTTATCCCATACACCAAAGAGTATTATGTCATTTCAGTTGACGTCCTTGCTGTGGTTCGATAACCCTATAAGGCAAAGGATAATTTCTCATACCAGTCCTTATATATCTCAACCATCTTGGCAAGGATGTTCTTGATATTCTTATTTGCTACTTCCATTACTCTGTTAGCCTGCAGTTTGTAAGATGATGATTTGTGGTGGATCACCCTATATTTTCTCAATATGTCATTAACCTCTGCTTAGAAATGGACATCATTATCTGTAATAATATGGTGTAACATGCCATAATGGTAGATTAGGTTCATCTTAATGAATCATGCCATTTGTTTTTCCTCCAACTTATCAAAGGCTTTAATCTTTACCCACTTTAAAAAATAATCCACTACTACCACAATATACTTGTGTCTCTTTGTAGATGTTGGCCTGATTTCCTCAGTCACATCGATGCCCCTTGTTGCAAATGGCTAAGGTGAGATCAAATTCTGTAACTTTGTCAACGACAAATGATTGAGGCTACCATGAATCTGACATTCATGACAACTCTGAACCTTTTTAATATAGTTATGGTCCATAGTAGTTTGATAAAATCCTAATCACAGAAATTTCTTTGCCAGTGCTTTTTTATTCATATGTGGACTACAAACTCCTGCATACACCTCCTTCATAACTTTATGGACCTATTCCTTAGCTAAACATCACATATGAACTTCGTTAGGCATTCTCTTATACATTACTCCATTGTAAATGATAAACTACTAAAACAACCGCTGGATTACATCCTTATCCTTCTTCTTAGTCACTTTAAGGTACTCACCATCTTTTAAATCTTTATATCTAAATACCATTGGTGATTTTCTAGTAAAACTTGCATTACTCCTGCATCCACATAACACAACATTCTAGATCGAAGTGTGATAGTGGCTTCATAAGCATCAACTAAGGCCCATCCCAAATAGAGACCATAATGGCCAAGTTATCGACCATTGCATTTTATTCTCTCGATAGCTAATGAAATGTGACCCTGTGGAAGTTCTATACCAACTCCTTCAGATGCTCCAAGTATGGGGCTAAAGGTTATTCTTTTAGGTCCCACTTGTCTGTTATTTATGAAATGACTAGCACAGAATCTCCAAACACCGCTGCTGCCTTGACTTTTATTTGATTTAGGAGTTTGAGCCCCAGTACACAAGCTTCATACTTAACTCTATTATTAGTTATCTTGTAATTGAGCTTCTTGGCTATTGGAAAAAAGAATTCTCCTTTTAGAAAAATCATAAATACCCCTCCTCCTGCCCTTTTCTTGTTTACTGCACTATCAAAGTAAACTCTCCATCCTTAAGGCTTGATTGATCCTAATCCTTCATATGAAAATTGAAGAGGCTTTGATTCTCCTTCTTCAAAGGGTTGTTGTGCCAAGTAGTTTAAGACTACACATCCTTTGATTACGTTCTTGGCCACATGCCTAATATCAAATTTAGTCAGCATGATCAACCATTTTGCCAATCTTCTTATTAAGGAAGAGACCTCATATAGATATTTAAATGGGTCCAACTGCGAAATCACCTCTATGGAATATGACTAAAAGTAATGTCTCCACTTTTTCATTACCTAGACTAGTGCCACATAGGTCTTTTCTATATGATTATACTTCTCCTTATAAGGAAACATCTTCTTGCTAAGATAATAAATTGCATGTTCATTCTCTATTCCATCTTCTTAAGCTAACATGGCTCCTACAAAGTTTTCCTTTACTATTAAGTACAAAGTTAGTAGTTTTTCGAGCCTCGGTGGCTTTAATACTAACGAGTTAGTGAAATTCTCTTTTATTCTCTTGATGGCCTTTTGACATTGTTCATTCCACTCGACCAGTTAATCCTTCCTTGGCAACTTGAAAATGGGTTCATATATAGGGGTCAACCTCGCTATGAACTAGCTGAAATGTCCTAAGAAACCTCGTACCTCTTTCTCTATCTTAGGTGTAGGCATGTCTTGAATTGCCATTATCTTATCAAAATCCACTTCAATGCCTTTCTCATTAACCATATGCCCTAAAAACTTAGCAGAGGTAACCCTAAACATACACTTTTTCAAATCCATCCTCAAATTATTCTCGTCAACCCTTTTTAAACAATTTTCAAAAGCTACAAAATGCCCCTCCCTTGTTTTCAATTTCACCATCATGACATCTGCACACCTCCACCTCTTTATGGATTAAAACATGTAACAATGTTATTGCTACCCGTTGGTATGTTGCTCCCACATCTTCAGTCTAAATGGCATAACCTTATAACAGTATGTTCCCCATTCTATGATAGAAGATGTCTTTACCTTATACGTGATAGTGATTAAGATTTGATTATATCCAGAAAACCCATCCATAAAAGAATACATAACACGAGTAGTAATACTATTAACTAGGATGTCAATGTGTGTTAAGGGAAAATTGTCCTTTAGGCATGCTTTATTTAGATCCTCATAGTCAATGCATTTCCTCACATTCCCATATTTCCTTGACACTGGCACTATGTTGGCTAGCCATTCAGTTTAGTCTACCACCTCTAAAAACTTGGCATCCAACTGCTTAACCACTTTTTCTTTAACCAGCTAAGCCTACTCAAGTCTCATCCTTCGTAGTTTCTATTTTATTAGCTTCATGTGTAGGTAGGTCGAGATCGTGTGTTCAACAATCTGCCTATCGATCCTTGACATGTCTTTATTTATCCAAGCAAAAACTCTCTGATATTTCTTAAGTAACTGTTCAAACTTTCTTTGCTCTTTTGGTATGACATCACTAGTAATGAGCAAGATTTTTGAATTTTCCTATATGCTAGGATTAAATATAGTGGCATGCATATAAAAATATTAAATATGCTCATAAGATATGATGCTATACACACTACAATCAAGAAATAAATCACATAAGTAAGCAAACTCATTATTCATTGCTTGAAACTTAAAAAGAAATACATCATCATCCTCAAACAGACTAGAAATAAAAACATCAGTAACATCTGGGAAGACAGCTTTCTCTAGTGGAATGGTAGGAGCCTTCTCTTTCGATACTTTCTCCTCATTCTTCTCCTCGCTAGCAAAATGTCTATGTCACCATTGAGTGTAACACTTGTTTCATTCTCATTCCTTGTCTTATCCTTTGTCCATGTGATAGCCTTAACAACCCCTTTAAAGTTTTGTTTCATCTGATCATGTGTTAGCTTAATTGTTAGAAAATATACCCAAAGAGTTGCACTTTATGCCATAGTTGGCTCAATCTCCATTATATGACCTTACATTTCCTCACTAGCTACTTCCTTAATGGAATTCATAATCATGCTCTCAATGTCCTCTACTTTTATACTGATGTGTGCAGCACCAGTGAATTTTCAAGGCCTAGTATACACTAGTTTTGAGTCCATAAATGATGCATTCTACTTCAGCGAATTGGATCCCTCCTTTACATGACATTCCCTAATGGCCTAAAAGTTTTGTTCCATAGTAGATTGTTCCCTCTGTTCACCAGTAACTTTATTTTTATCCTTCCATGGCCATATAAATAATGGACTATCGAGAATCATAGATTGACCTAATTTTTAATCATCGTCCATCACTGCAATCTATTTCCTCTTATTCTTTCTTTTCTTCTTATGCCCTTTTCCTTGGATGAATCCTGATAATTCTGATAACTAAGCTCACCGTTGTATAGCTAAAAGAAAGCTGCTTAAGTTTGTCCATATCATTACCCAATGACTTCTCACTTTGAGTGATTTCTTACTTCAGTTTTCTAGTAACTTCCTATTCTTTCATAAAGAAGTCTGACAATGGCCCATTCAAATCTCTAACTTCTTACTTTTACCTTTCATCATGGTACCCTAATCCATTTTCAATAATTTATGTAGAAATCTCTAGAAACTTTGATATGCCTGTGGAATTCTTCTCTAACCCCTATCCTGGCATAAAGCTCATGGTATTCATAATCTTGATCACTTTAGGACCAACCCACTTGTCAATGACCCCAGCAACCTTAAATCCTTGAAGGTATGGAACAACCATCCTCAAAATTGATACAATTTCCCCTACTTTGCACAAATAGTTGCACCTTTACCTATATAAGGAATTTAACTTTCTGATGAAAGGTGGAATGCACGAAGCCAAAAGGATGATACCATAGTTTCCCTATCAAAAGTGAGAAGGTAATCATAATGCCTAGGATTGTGAACTCCACTATAGCCTTAACTACACCTATTTTTACACTAGTCTTGACTATGCATGCAACTGGCCTTCTAATATCATCATAGGCCCAAATGACACTATCAGAAGCCTTAAAGTCCTTTTTAGACAATCTAAAGTTATGCAATAACTTTGCTTGGCAATTGTTAATTCTAGATTTGTCATCCATCACCATGCACGGAGTACCCTTTCCTTTCACTTCAACTCAGATAAAAAAGCTAAATTGTGATCTCCTCCCTTTGGTGGCTAATCTTCATATGAAAAAATGATTTTCCCCTCTAAGTTACCATCAAAATAGTATCTTTCAGAGTGGCTTTGCTGGAAATGATTAAGTTAGACAAAGCCTCCACCATAGCCTTCTTATGCTTCTGCAGAGTCATAAACAACTCTCATGTACTGATTTGAGAAGGCATTTTCTTTAACTATTTCACTATAGTGTTGTCTTCCTCTTTCCCTTTCGTAGTGAGTTTGCCTATCTTTCTTTTTTACCCATGGTTCTTTACGAGCTTTTCTATTAGGATAGTTCTTCTTGCTGTAAGTCACATGGCTTTCTTGCTCAACCCCCCTTCTCTTATCACTATTCTCCTATATATGAATCATTCTCCTATGCCACACCTTTTTTGTCTCCTCATCTAAACTCTCCCCCTAAGGATTAATAGTGCAAACAACTAACGTCTCCCTTATAACCTCCTTAATAGTTACATTAATAATCACCTTGGGAATTCTAAAATCTATCATAAATATCCTTTAGTTTAGGGGAGGAACATTATGATAGTTTAAGAGAGGGTTCCCTTAAATGCTAGGCCTCCTAGAATTTGGTTGAACAATCATCTTGTTATTGATAAGATCTAGAATCTCATATCTCAATCTATAATAATAATTAGTGATGTGACCTGTTCCTTGTTGAAAAGCACAATAGACATTGGAGTCATACCTTATAGGTAACGAATTGGGAGGGTAGTTGCAGTGTTAGGGGCTTCAACACTCCATTCTTCTATAGTCTCTCAAATACCTTAGATAAAGGCATCCCTAGATATGTAAACTATCATGGCGACCTTATTGCATTGACATCAGTTTTCTTGTTTCCTTCAACTTGAGGCTAAGATGGAGCACTCCTTCCCTCATACTGCCTTCTTGATTCAGATATAACTCTTCAGTTTGAAAGCCTGTTTTTCAAAGATCCTCAAAATTCCTGATCAATAATATACATATTCTCGTACCAATACTAGGCAAAGGGTAAGGTAATTGGCATTGGAACCATTGGTAAGAATGATTGCTCTTTAATTGATAATGTTTTATTAGTTAGTGGCTTACAACATAATTTGTTAAATGTAAGTCAACTGTGTGACAAAGGTAATAGAGTCACCTTTGATCCTAGGGAATGCCGAGTCACCACATTGGTGGATGATGAGGTTATTTTCAAGGGTGAAAGGAAAGGCAATACCTACTCAATTGAGTTAGACAATTTGGCTAACCAATCTTTTAAGTGTCTTATGCCTTGCCAAATAGGGAAGCAACACCATGCCTTTCACAAAGTCAAAAATGTTATAAGTTCAACTAGACCCTTCAACTTATTCATATGGACTTGATAGGACCCACTAAAAGTGCTAGCTTAGGTGGAAAGCATTATGCACTAGTCCTAGTACATGACTACTCTGTGTTTACTTAGGTATCTTTTCTAGCTCATAAGAATGATTCCTTTGATGCTTTCAAAAGTTTTGCAAAAAACGGTTCAAAATGAAAAAGGTTACTTCATATCTTATATTAGAAGTGACCATGGAAAGGAATTTCAAAATGAGTCATTTGAAAATTATTGTTTGGAGAATGAAGTTTTTCATAATTTTTCAACTCCTAGAACACCACAACAAAATGGTATTGTAGAGAGGAAAAATATAACGTTGGTAGAAATGCCTAGAACAATGCTCAATGAGTATTCTTTACCAAATTACTTTTGGGTCGAAGCCATTAATACTGTATGTTATATTGCAAATAGAGTTTTTAAAAGACCCATTCTCAATAAAACATCTAATGAGCTATGGAATGGTAGAAAACCCAAGATATCATACCTTAGAGTATTTGGATGTAAGTGCTATATTTTGAACACCAAGGATAATCTTAGGAAATTCGATTCAAAAACCAACGAAGGCATCTTGTTGGGATATTCCACCTCAAGCAAAACATATAGAGTCTTTAATAAAAGTTCAATAGTAGTTGAAGAGTCTATGAATGTTGTCTTTGATGAATCTAGTAAACTTGATCTTGGGAAAGGTGTTTTTGTTGTTGATCTTGTAGGTGACTTTGAGTAGTTGGAATTGGAAAATTCTACAAGAAAAGTAGATAAGGAAGAAGGTGATTCATCAAGAGTAGATGAAGACTAACAACATCAATAACAAGTAGAGCCAAACCAAGATCTACCCAATGATTGAAGATTTTTCAAGTATCACCTAAGGACTTGATCATTGGTAATACATCTAAGGGTGTAAGTACTAGATCACAACTTAATCTTTTAGATAACAATCTTGCATTTGTTTTTCAACTTGAGCCAAAATCTATTGATGAGGCTCTTGATGATGAGAGCCAGGTCTTGCTATGTAAGAGGAACTCAACCAATTTTTAAGTAGGTGTTTAGGAATAAGTTAGATGAGTAAGGTTTCATCACTAGAAACAAAGCCAGATTGGTTGCTAAGGGATACAACCAAGAGGAAGGCATAGATGATGATGAAACTTTTGCTCTCATAGCAAGATTAGAGGCCATTTGGATTCTTTTAGCCTTTGCATGTCAAATGAATTTTAAACTTTTTCAAATGGATGTGGAGAATACATTTTTGAATGGAATCATTGAGGAGGAAGTCTATGTTGAACAACCTCCTAGTTTTGAGTCACATTGTTTTCCAAACCATTTTTTTAAATTGAACATAGCCTTATATGGTTTGAAATAAGCTCCAAGAGCTTGGTATGAAAGGTTTAGTTCATTTTTCTTAAAAATTGACTTTGAAAAGGGAAAGGTGGATACCACACTATTTGTCAAAAAACACAAACATAACATATTAATTGTTCAAATATATGTTGATGATATCATTTTTGGTGCTACTAATGAATCTCTGTGAGAATTTGCTAAGTGTATGACTAGGGAATTTGAAATGAGCATGATGGGAGAGCTCAAGTTCTTTCTCAATTTATAAATCAAACAATCTAAGGAAGGGATGTTCATCAACCAAGCTAAATACATAAGGGAGATACTTAAGAAATTTGGCATGGATGGTTGCAAAGTAGTCAAAACCCCCATGAGTGGTACCATCAAGCTAGATAAGGATGAATCTGGTAAGATGGTAGATGAAAAGAGATATCAAGGTATGATCGAATCTCTACTTGATCTTACTGGTTCTAGGCTAGATATCATGTTTAGTGTTTGTATGTGTGATAGGTTCCAATCCTCTCCTAAAGAGTCTCATTTGAATGTTGTTAAGAGGATTTTTAAATATTTGCATGGTACAATTCACTTAGGGTGATGGTATCCTAGGGATTTTTCCTTTAGTGTAGTAGGATATTCAGATGCAGGTTATGCAGGTAGCTTATTAGATAGAAAAAGAACTTCCAGGACTTGCCAATTTATAGGAGAATGCCTAGTTTCTTAGTTTAGTAAGAAGCAAGCATCGATTGTCTTATCCACCGTGGAAGCCGAGTATATTGTTGCAGGTTGTCGTTGCACCTAAGTTCTTTGGATGAAACAACATTTGAAGGATTTTGGCAAAGTGATTGATCACATTCCTATTAAATGTGATAACATTAGTGCTATCAATTTTCTAAGAATCCCATCCAACACTCTAGGAGCAAACACATAGATATTAGACATCACTTTCTTAGAAATCATGTGCAACAAGGTGATGTTATGTTAGAGTTTATTGACACAAATCATCAACTTGCAAATATTTTCACTAAAACTCTGAATGAAGAAAGAATGAACTTCATTAAGAGAGAATTGGGAATGCTTCATGGAAGCTCCCTAAAGTGTAAATTTTGATCTTATGCATGAATGCTATGTTTGTTGTTAATTTTATGTCTTATGTTTTATGTATGTCTTTTCCTAGTGGATCACAATTTTGATTCTTTTAAAACTTGTTTTTTCATTCTTATCCTTGCTAACTTATAATTCGTAGTCGCTATCCTTCCTTCATGGTCGCGAATTACAAGTAAAAAATCACCCTACTCTTCCGCGAATTTTGGTCAAATTTCAAATTTTTTACCATTGAGGCACGATTTTCCTGAGGAAAATTTGTTCGTTACTCACATGTTTTGGAATTCGTAGTCGCGACTAATGATTTCACGGACGTGAATTTGGGTAACCGCTTGGCCATTAATTGATTTGATGGCCAACCATTTCTAACTTTTCATTAAACCTTTTCTAGCCATTTGTATACTTTTTCAATGGCTATATAAAGCCTCCAAACAATGATTTTCATCACTTCATCATATTTTCAAAATCTCTTACTTTCAAAGCTTCAAATTCTTCCAAACTCTCTTTCTCCCTTGCAATGGCCCCAAATAAGATCATAAGAGCAGAAAAAGGAAAGGAAGTGGCTAAACCCTCTGCACCCCCTGCACTCTAACTCATGAAGAGAGTCACTAAGGAGGAGAATGAAAGGTACAAAGCCAATTCCTCCAAGATTATCCTCCCTAACAAGATCCCCTCCACTTTTCTGTTAGAAACTTTGGGCCTCAATAATGAAATTCATGATTTCCTCTCAAATCTTGGCTAGAACGAGTTCATCTTCTGAGATGAACCTGGATACGAAGAAGTTGTGTGAGAGTTCATATGCACCGTCTAACTTAGTCGCAAAGCCGAATCTCCTGTGGGTTAATATGGGTTAGTATTTTGGGCCTTTGCCATCCTTTCTACATAACTTTTGAACAACTTTCTTCTCTTTTCAATTTACAAGTCGGAGAAAACATCCCTTTCATAATCTTCGCACTTGATGTTATCTATAACGAGTTTTGGTAAAAAATCTCTATTGAAACTAGATACGACCCTTGGTCATCCTTGGCCAAACACATCCAATTCCTACCCCTTTGGATACTCCACCATATCATCACATTTTTCATAAATGCAAGAGGTGATGGTAAAGAGAAAATGTCCTAAAAAGACTTGGCATTCCTTTTCTGCCTTGTCAAAAATAAACCCATATAAACTGGCCAATACCTTGTTGATCAACTGAGCACCAAACCCAAAGTCAATTCCTTATACCTTCACACATCACTACCATTTATAGTTTCATTAGAGTCCTTGATTAGGAAAAAGAAAAATTCCTTACCAAGAAGCTTCTTCCTTCTCAAAATTTTCTTAAACTAACTTACCTCATAAATGCCAAAGCTATACACCCGGATACTTATGCCTACACCCTGGGAACATTTGAGGCTAAGAAGATGGAAACTTCATAAGCTTCTAAGAGGAAGAGGCTCCACAATAAAGAAGGATCAATTCCAGTCCCTCCTCATCAACCAAAACCTAAGTCTAAGTTGTCTCTTGTCACCATCAATTGGAAATTGGACAAGATGATGAGAATGATGAAAAGAAGGTTTATATATCTCTCATATCTTCACAGTGACATGGTGGATCTTCAAGAGAAGTTAGGGGTTCCTCCTTGTCATTTTATGGAATTCACCGAATTTAGAGATACACATGACGAAGACGACAATGAAGAAGTTGAGGATGGGGATGAAGCAGAAAGAGCCACCCATGAGCAAAAGGAAGAAACTTCTGAAGATGATGATGATTCTCTAACCTTTTAGATTAGGATCCTTTGTTATTTCTTGTTTTTGTTTATGTCTAAAAATATTGTGATCCCTTAGTTATAAATAAATAATTTTGTGTTTCTTTGCAAATTCTTGTCTTATGTGATTGATGAATTTTATTTTTGCTCCTTAAGTACACTTATGCTTATTTTCATTTCCCTTTTACACCCTCTTTTTGATCTTGCCAAAGGGGGAGAGATAGAAACTAGAAACAATCCAAGTCTAAGAGGGAGAGAAAATAATTTGCAAAAAATAGCATAAGTTGAGGGGGAGCATCAAACTATCATACTTAGGAAATTTTACCTCAAGTATTCATTGAATGATACTTCACTCCAACTTCATATTTATGCATTATTTTCCCTTTGGATCAATCTAAGTTGTCAAAATAAAAAAGGGAGAGATTGTTGGACTAGGATGGTTAATCCTAAGTCTTGGATCTCTTTTGATCTTGACAAAGAAGATTGATCGATTTTAATGTTTCAATTAACTGTTGTTTTGCAGTTTTTAGTTAGTATATAAATTGGAAGTTAGATGGAGTTAATAATCTCTAAAGAAAGCAAATTGTCTTCTAATTCGCGACCACAACTATAAATATCGTGACCGCGACTTAGCTTAAGATAGGTTGAAAATTGGACAAGCGAATTCACGAGCCACTTCTCTATCGCGATTCATCGAAATATGGAAATGCCAAAGTTACAAACGAATTCGTGGTGAATGTCACATCTAAGTCGCAACTGCGACTTTCAAAGTAACTCAAAAGGGAGTCAAGGCCACAACCACAACATGACAAGTGTTTTAGGTGTTCATTGAAAGACAAAAATTGCAATGGCAACTTGTGGGTAGTGACCATGAATCATAAAGAAGAAGATGAACAATTTGACATGAATTCACGTCTTAAGTCGCACCTTGAGCATGAAAAATTACGATCGCTACTTTTGTGAGCAGGTGAAAGGCAACGACTATATTTTCCTGGTTAACCAATGAGAAGATGATACGTGGACTAGCCGTTAGACACAAATGGGGATTTTTGCCACAATTTCTAGGCTCCGTATGGAAATTGGAAAATTTCAACCGTGAGAGAGTAGTAGCGACCGTGAATGAAGCCTGACAAGCATTTAATGCAAAATCTGTCTGGCATACTTTAGAGATTTGCTAACGATTTTATTGTAACATCTCTTTTATGGGTAAAAGCTATAAATACCTCACTAAACAGATGTAAAATGCAAGAGAATTGAAAAATTTGTAACCAATCTCTTGCAATTTTGCTACTCAATCTTTTATATTCTTTAAGTGATTTTTTGGTATAAGCATAAATACCATTTGTAAAGGTTGTAGTATGAGCCTACCAAAACACTAAAGCGAGGCTGTAGTGTAAGCTTGTACAAACACTAAAAAGAGGTTATTGTGTGAGCCTTAAAAATAGTTAGTGTAAAGGTTGTTATGTGAGCCTTGAAAACACAAGTGTAAAAGTTAGGTGTGAGCTTAGAAACACCATTTGAAGTTAGTGGTACACCCAATTACAAAGAATTGGAGAGTGGATGTAGGGTCGATTATACCTGAACCACTATAAATTATGTGCCTCATTTTATACTCTTCTCTATTTCTTTAGCTTCTAAATTTTTTATGCACCAATTCAACCCCCCTTCTTGGTGCATAGGGCCAACAATCTCATCTAAATATGTTGTACTTTTTCCCATTTAAAATGATGAAGAAGGTGAAATTTTTTTTTCTTTGGATGCTATAACATGGCACATAGATTTTTATGTGAACCAACTTTACTGCAACTAGAAGTCATGGAAGGATCTCTTTGGTAGGTTAGTTTAGGTTAAATTTGCATTAACATAAATCCCATCTTACAAAATGCTCAATATTGAGTTTTTTCAACACCTTATTTTAAGAATGAGCGTGAGATATCCCTTGCCTTTTGACTTTTTACAATCAATATACCATTGATTAAAACACCATGAGAGATGCATTTGGCTTTTATAAAAGAGGCGTAAGTGATTGACCTAAAAATTTTAGTGCTAAAGCATTTTTGGAAATACTTTAGGTCAAGATGGAATAAATTTCCACCAATCCTTAAGTGGAGAGATAATCGATATGTGCTTAGTAATTCTTCACAAGTTTATGGCTTGTGCCATTTTTGGAAAATTAAAAGCATCTAACATATCTAACAAGAGATTTTTCTTATGTTGTATGCTTATAATAAGTTAAAAGTCTTAACCATTCATCATATTTTTCAAATATTGGTGGAATTAGTAAAAAGATCCCAGGCAAGTGGTAGGATTGGGCATATAGACATACGTTTGGCTATATTTTTATATGGTTTTAACCCAAATCAAATGGATGAAGAGTCTTTATCCACTATTGAACCATTCAATTTCACTATGTTGGACTAGGTTAGTTTAACCTAAGTCATTAACCTCTTTTAATCTTGACAATAGAGATTGATCAGTTCTAATATTTTCATAAGTATTGTTTTATACATTTTTTAAGTTAGATTTTTTTCATTAGAAGTAGGATGGTATTCAAAATCTCCAATAATGTAAAGATCATCCAAATTTGTGGTGTGGGTATGGTAAATCACTACTGTAAATCAATCACAAGAAAGGATGCAGGCTATTTCGCTGTCGCGAACCATCTAAAGTCTACAAAGCTTTAGCCAAAGAGGAATTCGAGGTGAGTGTCGCGCCATGGTCACGATCGGGACTTTCATAGTGACAATGGAAGAAAGCAAAGCCACAACCACAACATGTCAGGTGTTCGTTGAAAGATTAAAAATCGCGATGGCAAAAATTTAATAGCGACCGTGACTCAAGGAGTTGAAGCTTCCTCACCAAATAGATGAATTCACGATCTCAATCGCACCCAATACTTAGGTATCTCGCGATGATGACTTTTGATAGTGGTTAGAACATAACGACTATATTTTCCTGGACAACCAATGTAAAGCTGACATATGGACTAGCAGTTAGACACATACGTGATTTTCAACTGAAATTTTCAGCTCTACAATAGAAATTAGAAATTTGCGATCATCAAATAGGAGTAGCAACTATGACTTCCATCTGATAATCATTTAATGCTAAATCTTCCTAACACATCTTGAATATTTGTTGATTGTTTTAGTCCAACGTCTCTTTGGTGAATATGAGCTATAAATACTAATGAATCTCTTTGTGAAGATTTTACTAAGTGTATGACTAGGGAATTTGAAACGAGTATGATGGAAGAGCTCAAATTTTTCCTTAGTTTACAAATCAAGCAAACCAAAGAAGGGATCTTCATTAACTAAGCCAAATACACTAAGGATATACTCAAGAAGTTTGGCATTGATGGATGCAAAGGAGCAAAAACACCCATAAGTGGCACCATCAAACTAGATAAATATGAATTGGGTAAGACAGTTGATGAGAAGAGATATTGAGGTATGATCATTTCTCTACTTTATCTTACTACTTCAAGACCTGACGCTATGTTTAGTGTATGCATGTGTGCTAGATTTCAATCCTCTCCTAATGAATCACATTTAAATGCTGTCAAAATAATTTTCAAATATTTACATGGCACATTACACTTAGGAATATGGTATCCTAGGGATTCATCTTTTAATCTCATAGGCTATTCGGATGCGGATTATGCTGGTAGTCTTTTAGATAGAAAGATTACTTTTGGAACTTGCCAATTTATAAGACAATGCTTAGTGTCTTGGTTTAGCAAGAAACAAGTTTCAGTTGCCTTATTCGCCGCTAAAGTCGAGTATGTCACTACAGGTTATTGTTGAACCCATGTGCTTTAGATGAAACAATAATTAAAGGATTATGATAAAGTTGTTGATCACATTCCTTTAAGATGTGACAACACTAGTGCGATTAATCTCTCTAAAAATCCCATCCAACACTCTATGAGCAAACACAAAGACATTAGGCATCATTTTCTTAGAGATCATGTCCAAAATGGTGATGTTGAGTTAGAATTTATAGACATAGCTCATCAACTTGCAGATATTTTCACTAAACCTCTCAATGAAGAAAGGTTGAACTTCATGAAGAGAGAATTAGGAATACTTGGTGAAAGCTTCCGAAAGTGAAAAGTTTGATCTTTTGTTGATTGTTATGTGTATTGGTTGTATGTGATGTTAATCATTGGATGTGTTAATTTTAATTACAATTGTGATTTTATATGTCAAATTACATAAATTAAGTACCTATATATTAATGTGGATAATCACTTTAATTGTCAAATTTAGCTTTTTCATGATTATCCTTCTTGTCTTGTAATTTGCGATCACTATTCTTGACTCACAGTTATGAATTAAAGGTTCATATCACCCGGCTAACAAACGTCAATTTGTGGTCCTAAATTTTACTCTCCACTGTGAATTCAGTCAAAAATTCAAATTTCTGATCGTTGGGCGTGCCGATTCTTATGGATTTTTGCCTGTTACTCACATTTTTTAGAATTAGCAACCGTGACTATGGATTTAGCTTTTGCAAATTCTAGTAACTGCTATACAATTAAGTGATTTGACTGTCAACCATTTCTAACTCTTCATTACTCCAATTTTATTCATTTCTAGCCATTTTCACACCCTTCAACTAGCTATATAAATTCTACTCCAAATCAATTATCCTTTTCCACATTCTCTAAATTTCTCCAAATCTCTTAACTTTCTTAATGGCTCCCATGAAGATTTCTAGAGCAGATAAAGGTAAGGCAGTGGCCCAACCATCTACACCTCCAGCCCTTCATCGTATGAAAGGAATCACAAAGGAGGAGAAGGAACATTTCAAAGCCAACTCTTCCAAAATCATCCTCCTAAATAAAATACCATCTATCTTTCTACTGGAGACCCTTGGGATTAACAATGATATACGAGCTTTCCTCTCTAACTTAGGATGGAACAAGTTCATCTTTCGGGATGAACCCAATTATGACGAAGTCGTAAGGGAATTCATGTGCACTGTGACACTAAGTCGCAAAGTAGAATCATGAGTAGGGCAATATGGGTTAGTAGTTCGTGCTTTCGGGGATCCTTATTTTGTTACTTTTGAGCAATTGTCAAACCTCTTTAACCTTTAAGTCGGAGAAAATATCTCGTTCATTATCTCCATACTTGATGTAATCTATTCTGAGCTTTGGTCTGAAATTTCAATTGAGACCACACATGACCCAAAAACTTCCCTAGCCAAATACATTAAAACCCTCCCTTTTGGATACTCCATCATATCATCACCTTTTCCATAAATGCTTGAAGTGGTGGTAATGAGAAAGTGTCTCAAAAGGATCTAGCCTTCTTGTTATGCCTTGTAAAAAATAAATCTATCCAAACCAGTCGCTATCTTATGGATTAATTAATCCATATGAGGACCAAACCAAAGAGCTAATTGTTCCTTCCATCACATGTGACAATAATCTACCACTTTGTTGGAGCTCTTAATGAGGAAAATTAAAAATTCCTCACTAAGAAACTCCTCCATTCTCAAAACTTCCTTGACCTCACCCACTTGATAAATGCCAAAGCCATACACCTGGACACATATGCATATACCCTGGGTGCTTTTGGGGCTAAGAAGATGGAGACATCTCAAGCATCTAAAAGGAAGAGGCTCATTATTGAAGAAGGAGCCCTACCAGTCCCTCTTCCTCAACCAAAACCCAAAACAAACTATCTCTTGCCACTATCAACTGCAAGTTAGATAAGATGATGAGAATGATGAAGAAGAGATTCCTTCTCATCTCCTACCATCACAGCGATATGGTAGATTTGCAAGAAAAATTGGGTGTTCCTCTTTGTCATCTTCCTGATTTTACTGAGTATGAGGATACCCCAGAAGAGGAAGGCAATGAAGAAGTTGAGGAAGGCGATGAAGCTGAAGGCAGAGGCAATGATGACGAGGAAGAAGATTCTGGAGATGATGATGACTCTCCAATCTTCTAGAATAGGATTTATTTGTATTTTGTCTTTGTTTTATTAATGTAAAGTTGTTGATTCCATAGCTTGCTTATAAGTAAATAAAGCGTTTATTTTTGAAATTCTTTGTATTATGTGTTTGATTGAATTTACTTTTATGATTGCAATTCTTATGTCTTTGCTCTTTATGAACACTTATCTATTTGTTATGTATTTGTTCTTTTCCCTTAAAAACCCTCTTTTTGATCTTGCCAAAGGGGCAGAGAAAGAATCTAAGGGAGAGAGAAAATAATTAGCAAGTAAATAGCATAAGTTGAAGAGGACCATTGTAATAATACTTAGAAAATTTCACTTTGATCTTTATTTATAAATTTTTAAGTATTCATTGAATCATTCACTATTCTAACTTCACAACTGCAAAACTCATGCATTTGTTTTCCCTTAGGATCAATCTAAGTTGTCAAATGAAAAAGGGAGGGATTATTAGACTAGGTTGGTTCAACCTAAGTCATGAACCTCTTTTAATCTTGACAATAAAGATTGATCAGTTCTAATATTTCCATAAGTGTTGTTTTGCAAATTTTAAGTTAGATTTTTTCATTATAAGTAGGATGGTATTCAAAATCTCCAATAATGTAAAGATCATCCAAATTTGTGATGTATGTATGGTAAATCGCGATCGCAAATCAATCACAAGAAAGGATGAAGCTAGGCTAGAGGAATTCAGGGGATATTTCGCTGCCGTGAACCATCCAAAGTGTACAAAGCTTTAGTCACAAAGGAATTCATATTGAGTGTCACGCCATGGTCGTTACCGTGACTTTCATAGGGACAATGGTAGAAAGCAAAGCCATAAACACAACGTGCCAGGTGTCCCAGGTGTTCGTTGAAAGATCAAAAATCACGACGAAAAAAATTCAGTAACGACCATGACTAAAAAAGTTGAAACTTCCTTACCAAATAGAGGAATTCGTTATCTCAATCGTGCCCAAGATATAGGAATCTCATGACGATGAATTTTGATAGTGGTTATAACACAATGGCTATATTTTATTGGATAACCAATGAAAAGCTGACATGTGGACTAACCATTAGACACATATAAATTTTTCTGTTGAAATTTTTTACTCCACAATGGAAATTGGAAATTTGCGATCGCAAATGGTAGTAGCAACTGTGATTTTCGTCTGAGAAGCATTTAATACTAAATTTGCCTAGCACACATTGAATATTTGTTGATAGTTTTAGTCTAACATCTCTTTGGCGGATATGAGCTATAAATACTCCACCAAACTTATGTAAATGGAAGAGAATTCATTAATTTGTAACCAATCTCTTGCTAACTTACTACTCAATCTTTCAATTCTAATGTTGTGTTTGTTTGGTTTGAGAAATAAACACCATTGTGAGAGGTTTTAATGTGAGCCTTGAAAACACTTGTGAGAGGTTTTAGTGTGAGCCTTGAAAACACTTGTAAGACATTTTTGTGTAACCCTAAAAAACACAAGGTGTAAGGTTGTTGTGTGAGCCATAAACACAAGTTATAAAAGTTTAGTGTGAGCTTAGAAACACCTATTGAGTTGAGTGAAATACCTAATTGTAGATAATTTGGGAGTGGATGTAGGGTTAGTTAACACTCGAACCACTATAAACACTTGTGTCAATTTCTTTCTTCTCCTACTCATATTTCTAAACACATCAACCCTCTTTTTAATTTTTAAATTAAGCACCAATTCAACCCCCCCCCCCCTCTTGGTACCCTAGGCCATCACACTACATTAGGGAGAATAAGGATTGTGACATGCAAAATTGGAGGATAAAAGTTTACAAAACCAAAGAACTAAGAAGAAATGGTCCAAGAGGAGAATGAAAAAGGAAAGAAGGATGACATTCCCATAGTTCCACCTTACAACACTCTTCAGGGAGGACCTCAAAAAGGGCCATGCAACTTAGTTCTTTAAATGCTAGACCATATGGATGCTAAATTGGCAAGGACGGAGAGAGTGCAAAAACATCAAGTCTACAAGATAAGCAATACTTTGCAAGAGTTAACATTGATTTGCCTTCTCCACCAGATACACTATGATGTAGTTTGTCTTAGAATTATCTTTTGATGTTTACTATTATTGATGCTATGCTCCTTTATGATGTTTTGGACATGCTTTTCTGTTTTTATGATTGATGTTTGAATATTATAAACTACATATGTGCCATTGTTATGTGTCTATGTTTATTTGGCACCAGTGATCTATGTAAAGGAGTGCAAGTTTAATTACATTTTATTTTGCATGTTATTATTTTAGCTAGCTTTTCATTTATTTTTATTTTATTGGCTACTTGATCTTTCTTATTTTCTAAGTGTTGGTGAGAATGTAGGCTAAAAGCATGAAGAGATTTTAGAACAACCTACTACCAAGATGAGAGGGAAATGTTTCTTTATACACATCCTTTTTTATCTTTTGTGTTGTATAATGAATGCCATTGAGGACAATGCCATATTTAAGTGTGTGTGTGGGGGGGGGGGAGGGGGGATGGATTATGATCTTATGCTTGGACTTATTTATGCTTGCACCTATGTACAAGGCTTAATTGACAAAAAAATTTATAATTTTTACAAAAGATATGTATCTTATTTAAGATTTATTTGGTAATTACTATGAGTTATTGTAAAAGAGATGTCATTCTTAGGATGAATTTAAGATAAATGAATCTTGAGTTAGTTGCTAAATTAAAGAGTATATCTTATGAGTTTAGGATAGTTAGATTGTAATGAGATTATGTTTCGCTTATATGTGGAAACAAGCAATCTATCTAGGCATAATAGATATATTTGTATGAGCTTAAATAAGAAAGGATTATTATTGTGCTTTGTTAATTAACAATGATGAAGTAATTTAAGAGATATGATTTAGGAATGATCAAAATAAGTTTAAAGGAAAGAACAATGGCTACTTCATTATTTTTAGGTTGTTTAGTAATCAAGGATCTTCAAGACAAATGTCAATTTTAGTGTAAAATGCAAATTAAAAGCATGAGTATGTAAAGCATTTCAAATGACATTATATGTTAAGTGCCTATGTGCATTCGTCACCAATATTTGTTTTTGTATAAAAAGGCATATAAACTCTTTAAAAATAAAATAAAAAATAAAATTGGAAAAATGGAAAAGTAATGTGCTTAAAAGAAAGATTAATCTTAATGATCTTGTATGCTTAAAGCTAGATTAATCTTAATGATCTTGTATGCTTAAAGCTATTCTTCTCATTATTACTTAATATAGGCAATGGTAATCTAAAATATTCTATATAATGATTATGCCTATTGATGGTTTGGCTAGAGGAATTTTGAGACGTATATATGGAATAAGATCTTGTTGTTTCTATTTATCCATGAGTAGGTGTGATTGCTTTTCAGGGTAGTAAACTAACCTAAGTTTGTTTACTTAATTGAGTTCTTGTTTGGTGTATCTTTTGTAGTACTTAAGTGATTACTATTATAAGCACGATGAGGCTATATATGCTTAGTGATAGTTATGAAATTTATGCTATTTATTATTTGTTACTTGAGGACAAGTAACAATTTAAGTATGGAAGAATTTGTTAGCCTTAATTTCTACATATATATTTAATAATATCTAGGCTTGATTTAGTTGTTAATCTATGTTTAAATTAAGTTATTTTGGATGATTTGGTACTATTTCTAACATTTGGATGTTTCGTAGTTGTTTTAGCAAGTTTGAAATGAATTAAGACCAAAACAGGCAAAGCTAGCAATTTCACAGACCAAGCTAGATATTTGGACGCATGAAGGAGAGATGTGTGTTGTCACACTAGCAATTAAAGTCATAGGTTGCAACTTCCCTAGGGCTTGATGAGAGTCATGATCGCGACTCAAGTCATGACTTGCAACCTAGGCACGCTGAATCCTACTTTTTAGCCTATTTTTTTAGGTCTTATAAAGAGTATTTAAGGCCAAAAAATAGGGTTTTTAGGATAGTCTCTTTGGGTAGCAAAAAGAGGAGTTTTTAAGAGAAGAAAATAGGGAAAAACATGTTTTAATGCAAGATCAAGTGTAATAGTTCAAGAGAACATTATATAAAGGAAGAAGAAGAAAAAGAAAAAAGATATATAAAGTCAATTGGTAGATTTCATCTTTTGTTTTCTTATTTCTTAATTCCTTTATTAAAGATGATGCTATCGCTTTTGGATTTGGCTCATTTTGTTGGTATGTTAGGCTAGATCTTTGATATAAAACTTTGATGTAGCCTTGGATAAAGATTGATTGATTTATGATTTCAATGACTATGTTCAGATTTTATTTCTTTTGTAAGTAAATGATTATTGATCTTAATGCTTATGATTGTTTGATCACTGATCTTAATGCATGTGATTGTTTGATCACCAATTATATGACTTGTGTTTCATTTATAGATTAAGAGATTATAAATTTAAATATACCTAAAATCATTTCTCTTTAGTCAATTAATGAATAGAGATACCTACTTAACCTATTGCTACCATTTAAAGGATTACTAGATCTAATGAGGTAACATATTTCTATTTCACATAGAGAGATGAATCTAGACGAATGGTTACAAATTAAGTGACTATTCAAGTGAGAGCCTTAATTGTTGGAGACACAATTGATAGTTGCAATTCTTAATCTAACATATCACTGAATCATTAATGATTTCATGATTTTCCATTGGTGAGGCCAAGTGTCCTGAGTGTTTTAATCATAAGGTTTTCTATCTCAATTACTTTTATCATTTTGTCATTTAATTATAAATTTAGTTTACTTTTATTGTGTTATTAGTTTAGATTTTGTTATAATTATTTAGTTTCCATATAAAAATAGAATCATCATATTATAGTATTTATGTCCTTTATCTTTGTGGGATGATATCCATACACACATGCACTATATTACATTGATCACCATCCTCTTGCGAGTGTTTTTCATGGTGGGTTTTGAGGAATAATTTAAAGGGACTAAGATAATAAGTGAATTTGAATTTATTGATTTAGAGTTAACCCACAGTGTGAAGCTATATATGATCAAAGAACTCATATATGGTAATTGAGCCAAGGGCTAATGAATGATACCATGACTTGGCTTTGTCTTTCAGTGACAAGGAAAATAATCTCAACTTGATAGCATCATTTGAAGCTCAATTTTGTTTGAAAGTATCACAAATCTCTAAAAAATGGTATTCTATGAATATGTAGATCTGTTATGGTAAATCTCCAAATTGATTGTTTTGAACCATTTGAATGATTGCTAGCTTGATCTCAAAGTTGTTGGCATTAATAGTTGATCACTATAATCCCTTATGGATCTCTCGTTGTCTTAGTTGTTTGATGTTAGGTTCCTTCTATTATGCACTTCCAATCTTTATCTCCTTTTGCCATTTCTAAAAGTTCTTTTAATGTTAAGATAGATCTTGCTCTACTTGGCCTAGACTCCTAGTCCCTCGCATGCAAGATGAAAGTGATATAGTGCATGAGTGTGTGTAGATATCATCCCACAGAGATAAGGGCTATAAGTATTAAGATATGATGATTTTATTTTTATATGGAAAACAAATACTTGATATATTATATAAGCTACTGATGCAATATATGGAGAAAAGACAAAAGCAATTGAAAAAGAAAACCTTATGATAAATTACCTAAGACACATGATCTCACTAATGGACAATCATGACATCATTAATCATTTAATATTATGTTGGATTAGGCATTGAAACTATCAAGTATCTCTAAAGTGATTAAGTCCTTTCTCTTGTCTAGTCACTTAAATTTGTAATTATATTTCATAGAACCATCTCTCAATATGAATTATAAACAAATCACTCATTTAGATTTACTAATTCTTTAAATGATAACACTCAATTAAGTGGGTATCTTTACTTATCAATTAATTTAAGGGGAGTCATTCTAGGTATATCTCATTTTGCTATCTCCTGATCTATAAATGAAACACAAACCATGTAATTGATTGCTAGACAATCACAAGCATTAGGTTCAAGAATAATTCACTTGCAAAATAATAAAATCCCAATATAGTCATTAAAATTATAAATTAATCAATTAGTATCCATGGCTACATCAAGGCCCTAGATCAAAAATCTAGCCTAACATACTTACAAAACAAGGCAAAACCAAAAGTAATAGTGTTATCTTTAATAAAGGAAATAAGAATAAACATAATGAAAGATGAAATCTCCTAATTGGCTTAATGGATCTCCTTTTCTTCTCCTTCTTCTTTCTTGATTAAGTGATCTCTATAACTCTTACACTTAATCTTAAGTTAT
The DNA here is from genome assembly GCA_949677035.1 of Omphalea diandra. Taxonomy (NCBI): domain Eukaryota; kingdom Viridiplantae; phylum Streptophyta; class Magnoliopsida; order Malpighiales; family Euphorbiaceae; genus Omphalea; species Omphalea diandra. The sequence goes on from CATIWR010113554.1 coordinate 29,316, forward strand.
AGCTTGCTTCTCCAATCTAGAGTTATAACTTGTTTCTCCTTGTTTATTCTTTTCAAAATGTTTCTTTTGAGTGCTTAAAAGGTCTTTTTCACCTCTTTCTTTTTATTTTAAGGAAACCTTAAGAGTTTGTTTTATATACCTCTTTAAAAGAGCTAAAATGCAATCTTATCACATTCTAGTCATAGATAAAATAGCTTTCATTCCATTAAAAAGTCACAAAATGTGACTTTAGTCATAAGCATGATAGAATGCAATTACATTTCATATATCAAAATATCCATTTTGATTCCTAAAGTTGTCATCATTTCCTGTTTTGGTCCAATTTCACTCTAAATTTGCTAAAACCATTGTAAAGCATCCAAATGTATGAAATAACATAAATTAACTTAAAATAATTTAATTTAAACTTAAATTAACACCAAATCAAGCTTAAAATCCATCAAATAACAATGAACAAATTAAGCATAATAGTAAGCCTTTGCAATCTTTCGTAAAGTTCTCTATAGTAGTGGCAAATCTCTTTCTCGTGATGGTTTTCATTTCTTTTAGTAAAGTAGTTAGTCTTTCTCCATTCCTCTTCCTACTCATCATGTATTGAACCCATCAAATTAAAGAATAATCAATAAATCCAACAACAAAAATTTTACCTTTTTTCACTAAGAAAATATGCTTACTCAGTGGATAAAATTTTCCATTGCTAAGGAGGCAAATTTTATCGCTAAGCCTACTTAGTGATAGAATATTGTTCATTGTTACATCGGTTGCTACTAAGGTATAACAGTAGGTTTCATTTTGTCGCTAAGCTTAGTGACAAAACTTTCCATCGTAATTCCATCGTTAAGCTTAGCGACAAAATTGCGATGAAAATTTTCATCGCTAAGCTTTGCGACAAAACTTTTCATGGCCAATCTATTGCTAATGTGGCATATTTAAATTGTCATCCATTATTATAAATTTATTTAATTTTTTGTAATAAAATTGTTTATTATTAAATTTTTATTTTTTATATTTGAAATTTTATCAAAAACAAATATTAAACAGATTATAATATATAAAAATATTTATTTTATTAAAAGTAAAATAAATTGTATTATGTTTATAATAATATTGTACATATAAGATGTATAAATATGAAGAAAAAACCTAATAAGCTATGTTGTGATCATATATGCTTCCATATAATCATTGTCCTTTGGAGGCAAAGGTGTTGCTACGAGTGCTGGTACTGAAGCCATTTGACCGTGCATGACAGCTAACCTAAAAGTGAGCATTTATTATAATGTCAACTATATGCTCTGACATATGGCCTTAAATTGCACATGAAACTGTTATTGAAGTTCCTTTTGAAGCTCAGCCTGAACCTCATATCGGACCTAGCTCTTAAGGCGTGACATTAATTTTGGGTCTAAAGCCATATACGATGTGGTTGAGTAAGAGCTAGGGAAGAAGGTGGACAACTAGATGTCATCTTGGAGCCAAGTCCATACATTCTACTCTTCTTGTATCCTTCAATAGTATCTACGTATAGTCGATTGATGCTGATAACTTGCGATTCTTTAGTACCCTCTGGTAGTTATGAAATAGCTCTAGCAATATTTTTTCTCCATTGCATCCTAATTGTAACATCCCTATCATCATTCATTAGTATCCTTACATGAACATATTCACTGCATAAATGATTCGCAATCCCACATGAACATATGCATTAGATAAATAATCACTTAGATATTATAATTTGGTAAGCCTGATGATGACACATGCAACATTACATTTAGGGCACCTGAACATATATATGATGTTTGCATAGTTGCATGGCAAATTATCATATATTGTGTGCATATTATAGTATCATAAATAATGGTGTTTTAAAGCTTATTTAAAAGTATAAAGAGCATATGAGGATTAATAGATGATGGAGGTGATGAAAGAGTGAAGAAAATGGATTAAAAAAGGAAAATTGAACTTCCAACCAATGGTGCTAAGCCACCATGATTTTATCTTATTAGAGTAGGTGTACACATTAAATTTCTCTTCCTTTAGGAGCATATTAGAGAGGAAAAATGTAAGGGACAGTAAAAGAAAAAGAGAGCTTAGAAAGAAAGAAAGTAAGAAAGTAAGTAAGAAAGAAAGAAAGAAAGAAAGAAAGAAAGAAAGAAAGAAAGAAGAAGAAGAAGAAGAAGAAGAAGAAGAAAAAAAAAAGGGAGAAAAAGTGAGCTACCTAGGAAGGAACCCTAAGCTTTTATATTATTGGCCTAGTGAGCCAAGAAGGGAGTTGAATTAGTGGCTGATTAAAAATTAAAAAGAAGATTAAGATTCTTAGGAGGTTGAGAAGGAAAAGAGAACAATCAATAAAAAAAGATTTATAGTGGTTTGAGTGTTAACTAACTCTACGTCCACTCCTCAATTCTTCATAATTGGGTATTTCACTAAGCTAAACCGTTATTTTCAAGCTCACACCTAACTTATATAACTTGTATTTTATGGATCACGCCAAAAACCCTTTCACCTTATGTTTTTAGGCTCACACAAAAACCTCTCATAAGTGTTTTGGATAGGCTCACACTTCAACCTCTTATAAGTGTTTTAAAATCTAGGCTAACTTTCAACCTACTTACAAAGGTGCTTATTGCTCAAACCAAACAATCAACAAAACAAAAAGAAGAATAAAAGAATGAGTAGCAAATTGGCATGAGTTTGCTTACAATTAATTGAATTTTCTTTAATTTCCATTAGTTTAGTGGAGTGTTTACAACCCACATCCACCAAATAGATGTTGCTTAAAAACTATCCCCAAATCTCTAAGTTGAGCTAGACATATTTTGCATTAAATCCTTGTCAGTGAAAGTCGTGGTGGCTAATCTCATTTCATAAACATAAATTTTCAATTTGCATTGAAGAGCTGGAAATCGTAGTAGAGAACCCCGTTTTGCGTCTAACGGCTAGTCCATGTGTCCTTCATCCATTGGTTGTCTAATAACTATAGCCATTGCATTTAACCAACTACTTAAAAGTAATGATCATGAGTTAGCTTTGTCTTGGGCGAGATTGAGATTGTGAATTCTTTTATTTGTAAGGAAACTTCAACTTCTTGAGTCGTGGTCATGACCAAATCTTCACCTACGTAATTTTTTATTTTCAATAGTTGCCTTCGACACTTGGCATGTTATGGTTGTGGCTTTAGTTCCCTTCTTTGTCACTATGAAACTCGCGGTCGCAACCTTTGACACGAAAGCCACTGCGAATTCCTTAATGAATCAACCAATGCTCTTTCGGCTAAGTCGCAACTATGAATTTGCCCGCGAATTCTTCTGGCCTAGCTCCATCCATCCTAAGAGCAATGTCGACATTGTGATTTAGGGGATATTGACCGCGAATTTGGATGTTCTTCTAAGAGATTGAGATTTTGATTTCTAACTAAATTTCAATGAAAATAAATCTTATAGTCTACAAAATAACACATACTCAAAGCATTAGAACTGATCAATCTCCATTGTTAAGGTAAAAAAAGGCTTATGATATAGGTTTAACCAACCTAGTCTATTGATTTCCCCCTTTTTGATTTTGAGAACTTAGATTGATCTTAAAGAAAAATAAATGCATTATTTGTGAAGTTGGAATGGTGAATGATTAAATAATCAAAGGATTCTAGACAATGATAAAAAAAAATTCTAAGTTTGAACTTGTTTTCCCTCAACTTATGCTTTTCTTATACAAAATACTCATTTTCTTTCAATGATATTCTCTCCCCATTTTGTAATATCAAAAAGTAAAAAAAGTTGCATAGATTGAGATAAAGTAATCATAGAGAGCAAAACAATAAAGATATCATATAAGTTGCAATCATATAACATTTTAGACAATGAATTCTAAATCAAACACTTTTATTTATATAATAAACTATGAGATCAACAACTTTACATCAAGAGTTTAAAAATAAAATAGAGAAAGAAACCTTAAACACAAACTAAAAGATATGAGAACTGTCATCATCTCTAAAATCATCTCGTTCTTCATTATCTCTTCCACCTTAAGCTTTATCACCCTCATCAACCTCTTGGTTGTCCTCCTCTTCTAGTGTGTCCTCCCAATCCTCAGAATCTGGAATATGGCAGGGATGAGGACCTACTTTCTCTTGTAAGTCCACTAAATCACTATGTAGGTAGGAGAGGAAGAGAAACTATCTCTTTAGCAGCCTCATCATGTTGTCTAACTTCTTGTTAATGGAGGTAAGAGAGATTTTAGTTTTCGGCTTAGGTTGGGGAGGTGGAATAGGTTGGGCTCCCTTTTCAATGGCAAACCTTTTTCTATTAGAGGCTTAAGAAGACACTAGTTTCTTGGCTACAAATGCACCTAAAGTTTATGTGTAAAAGTCAAGGTGAACGGTTGTTACATTGATAAGGTAAGCTTCTTAGTGGGGAATTTTTCATTTTCTCATTAAGAGCACCCATGTACCGATAAATGGCAGTCATATGGGAAAGAAGAAGAAACTGACTCTTAGGCTTAGTGCTTATGTGAATCAATTGATCCATAAGATAACAACTAGTTTGTATGGTTTTATTTTTGATAAGGCAAAAAAGGAAAGCAAGATCCTTTTAGGAAACCTTTTCATTACCATCACCTTTTGTGTTAACAGAGAAGGTGATGATACAATGAAGTAACCAAAAAGGGACATTTCCAATTATTTGGCTAAGAAGGTTTTAGGGTCGTGTTTAGTCTCAATGGAAATTTTAGACCAAAACTCAAAATATATGACATCAAGAGCGGAGATGATGAACAAAATGTCATCTTCTTCTTGAAGATTGAACACAATGGACAATTATTCGAAAGTAATGAAAAAAAGGGGTCTCTAAAAGCACAAAATACTAATTCGCATTGGCCGTCATGAGATTCTGCTCTTTGACTTGGAGTCACGATACACATGAATTTTTGCGTGATTTCCTCGTATCCGAGCTCATCATGAAAATTTGAATTCGTTCCATCCCAAGTTTGAAAGAAATGTGTAGATCTCATATTTAATTCCCAACGACTCAACAAGGAAAGTGGAAAGGATTTTTTTTTGTAAGATTATCTTAGAAGCATTCACTTTATACCGATTATCTTCCTTTTTTATTATCCCTTTCATTAAGTGTATAGTTGGTGGTCTAAAAGGCTATGCTATTGCCTTCCCCTTCTCTGCTTTTGAAGCTTTATTGGCAACCATTTGTGAATGAAGAAAGGTGTGAAGGTTTTGAGATTAAGGAAGAAAAGAGATGAAGATATTTGGTATGAATGAATAGAAACACTATTTAAGGGGTTTATATAGGCTAGGAAAGGGTGTGAAAATGGCTAAAAATGCCAGAAATGACTTAAATGAAGGAGTGCAATTGATTGGCAATCAAATCATTAAATGTGTTACAGTTACCCAAAGTCGCAACTGTGACCTACAAGTCACAACTGCTAATTCTAAATAATATGAGTAACGCTCAAGAAACAACGCGTTCAATAGTTAAAAGATTTAAAATTTTAACAAATTCGAGATAGGAATTGAAAGTCGCAACCACTAATTGATGGTTGACAACTGAATGAGGAGTACTTGTAATTCATGACCGTGAATCAAGGAATAGTGACCACGAATTACAAGTCAGAAAAGATAACTAAGAAAAGATAAGACTTGACTATCTAAGCTATGATCCACTTAATTTATTGATGTCCTATTTATGCAAATTGGCATAGAGGGGCACAATTGCATACAAAATTAAGACATCTAAAGAAATAAATATCACATATATCACACAAGACAATCATTCAACAAGGAATAATGCAACAAATAAGAAACATAATAGAATGATATAATTTTTCTCTATATGGAGCTTCCATCAAGCATTCTCAACTCTCTCTTAATGAAGTTCATCCTTTTTTTATTGAGAGGCGTTGCAAAAATATCCCCAAGTTGATGATTTGTATCTATAAATTCTAGCACAACATTACTATTTTGGACATGATCTCTAAGAAAATGATGTCTAATGTCTATATGTTTGCTCTTAGAATGTTGGATGGGATTTTTGGAAAGATTTATATGATCAACAACTTTGCCAAAATCCTTTAACTATTATTTCATCCAAAGGACTTGGGTGCAACAATAACGTGTAACTACATATTCAGCTTCGGGGTGGATAAAGCTATCAAAACTTGCTTCTTACTAAACTAAGAAACTAAACACTCTTTTATAAATTGGCAAGTTCCAGAAGTGCTCTTTCTATCTAGAATACTACCAGCATAATCTGCATCTAAATAACTAATTAGGCTAAATGAAGAATCTCTAGGATATTGCAAACCTAAATGTAATGTGATATGTAAATATTTGAAAATCCTTTTAACAACATTTAAATGAGATTCTTTGGGACAAGATTGAAACCTAGCACCTATGCATACGTTAAACATTATATCAAGTCTAGAAGAGGTAAGAAAAAGTAGAGAATCGATCATACCTCGATATCTCTTCTCATCAACTAACTTACCCAATTTGTCCTAGTCCAATTTGATGGTAGCACTTATTGGTGTTTTTTCTAATTTACATCCTTCCATGCCAAATTTCTTGAGAATGTCCTTTATGTACTTGGCTTGGTTGATGAAGATCCCTTCTTTGGTTTGCTTGATTTGTAGACCAAGGAAAAACTTGAGCTCTCCTATCATGATCATCTCAAATTCCATGGTCATACACTTGGCAAAATCCTCACAAAGAGATTCATTAGTAGCACCAAAAATGATATCATTAACATAAATTTGTACTATTAGTGTATCATAATTATGCCTTTTGATAAACATAAGCAGGATCAACCTTCCCTTTTTCAAAATCATTTTGCAAAAAAGAAGAACTAAGCCTTTCATTTTAAGCTCTTGGAGCTTGTTTCAAACCATACAAGACTCTATTCAAATTGAAAACATAATTTGGAAAAGCATGTGATTCAAAACTAGGAGGTTGTTCAACATAAATTTCCTCCTCAATAACACCATTTAGAATACACTTTTGACATCCATTTGAAATAGTTTTAAATTCATGTGACATGCATATGCCAATAGAATCCTAATGGCCCATAACCTTGCTACATGGGCACATGTTTCATCATAGTCAATGCCTTTCCCTTGGTTAGAACCTTTAACAACCAACGTAGCCTTATTTATAGCGATGAATCCTTGCTCATCTAACTTATTCCTAAACACACATTTATAACCTACAATTGGGTGTTCCTTATGCCTAAGAGCAAGTTCCCACACATTATTTCTCTCAAATTGGTTGGGTTCCTCTTACATAGAAATCACTCAACTCTTATCATCAAGAGCCTCATCAATAGATTTTAGCTCAAATTGAGAAACAAAAACAAGATTATTATCTAAATTATTGAGTTAAGATCTAGTACTTACACCCTTTGAAGTACCACCAATGATAAGGCCTTTAGGGTAATGCTTGGAAAATCTCCAATCTTTGGGAAATCTTAGTTTGGTGATTTCACTTATTGAAGTTGAAGATCTTTATCTTCTCTTAATGATTTGTTTTCATCATGGGCCTCATCCTTTTCTTATGCAGTATCCTTCAAATCCAATTTCTCAAAATCACCAACACTATCATCAACCAAAGAACCTTTCCCAATATCAAGCTTACTAGATTCATCAAACACAATATTCATACACTCTTCAACAACCATTGAACTTTTATTAAATACCCTATAGGCTTTGCTAGTGGTGATAATCTAAAAAGATGCTTTCATTAGTTTTTGAATCAAATTTCTTAAAATTATCCTTGGTATTCAAGATATAGCACTTACATCTAAAACTCTTAGGTATGTTAACTTAGACTTTCTACCTTTTAATTCATATATGTCCTAAAAATACCACATGTGAAATAAGCCTCATAACCATTTTTTATCATGCGAAAAGCCTTGTTAGCATAAACTAGACATACTGGTATAATTTGCCTTTCCCCTTGAAACACAACCCTTATATGATTCAGAGATTCCATAATAACTTCTTTAGTAAAACAATTCACTATTGCATGATATTTAGACAACCAGTCTATGCCCAATATCACATCAATTCATGTAGTGGCAATAGTACTAAATCTTTCCACCCTGATTACAACAACTTTCAGTTTGGTATAACTTTCAAGATCTGCAGCTGTGATCTTACTTCTGATCTCATATCTCAGTCCCTCTTCAAATTTTTGACATTTATCTCTATCAGTGGTTACCATAAATGATGTTTAATGAGATAATTGATTAAATTTCACCTCATATTCAACTATAGTCATTTGCCCCTACTGTAGGTTTAAAAACTCTCTTCTCTTATCATCTTTATATATTTTTGGCATGTAATTGTTATTGAACTCACTAAGAAAGTCATCCCATGTAATCACTAAAGACTAGGCATTGCTCCCTGGAATGGTTTCCCATCAATCATATGCATCCCCTTGTAATAGTGATACTGCATAATCAAACTTTTCTTTTGGTGTACATTTCATCAAATTCAAAACTCTTTGTGTTCATTTTAACCATGTCTCTGTCACTGATGGATCTGTGGTACCATTGAAGCCAACTGCACCCTGTTTTCTTAGTTTATCATACCTTGTCTCTCTTTGAATTTCTTGACCCTGCACTATTAGTTCACTGATTCTATGTTGTGGTTACCCATAAGATATGTGTTATGCATGAGCATGTGTAAGAGATCTAACTCTATCAGCAAGTTGATCTCTTAATGATAGACATGACACTTCTATGGAATGCAAATCGGCTGACTCCCCTCTCCTTGGTGAGCCATGGATACTACCATGACTACCTTCTGCTAATGCCCTATAGACATATAAGACGATGTCATATGATAATGCTAAATTGTGTAAAAGTCATGTCATGTTCATATGCATGTCCCTATGGAACCTATCCCTACTCTGATATCAATAACTGTAACAACCATATTCATTTACATAACTCATATCATTCATGTTCAAAATACATATGCATACAGGTTTTATCCCTCATACACACAATCCAACATGTGTTTGATGTACATATATGTATATGAAACAAGGAGAGAGAGAGTTGGGATTCAACTGATGATCTGTGGTCCATACGTCTCAATGTAAAACTCAAAGCACCAAAGTGTCCAATTCCTATTCTTCAGTATCTAAAAAAATTTGCGATTTGGTGAGTTGCAACTCAATGAATAAAAACAATAATCAAATTCTCATGGCATAATCCATAATCAAATATCATCAAGATACATTGCAAGTATAACAATTGACTATGCAAGTGCAAATGCAATAGCTTTGTTTTTGTCGTGACCGAGCAAGACAAACATTACTCCCGGGATATTCATGTGATTCATGTAACATATGATTTGGGACCTATTAGTCCATCTTCCTGTAATTCATTTGACATATGAATTGGGACCTATTGGTCCATCTTCTTGTAATTCATTTGACATATGATTTAAGACTTATTGGTCCATCTTCCTATAATTTGCAAGTGTTTGACAAGTTGGTCACAACGCCCCTTTTAGTTTTATATGCAAGTGCTTATTCACAAATGATATGCCAAGTAATCGTTAAGAGCATTTAATTCTCACTTGGCCTATATTCCCATGTAACATGTAACAATTCAATCATATATACATGTAATAGAACATAATCAGATTATTTCTATGAAACATGTAACAATTCAATCATATATACATGTAATAGAGTATAATCATATCATACAATTAATTTGCAATTCTTGTTTCTACTCACCTTTTGATGTGACCAACCTTTATGGTAGGGCTTTTTCAAAGTATTGAGATCCTAAAATTTGATACATACATGGTTATAAGTATATCAAAATGATTATGAATGCTTGGTATGCAGTTATGTCATGATTCATGCAAGTGTACTTAGGGTTTATACATATTTTCCTTATATGGCAGCCTGAGCTTGCTACACGGTCATAGTAATAACTCCCAATATACTTATTCAAATGGCTTGATTCTTTTTTTTCAAACAAACTAGACATATAATGGGACAACATATTCAAATTTCAGGCTAATATCAGATACACATACAATGTGGTGAATTTTTAAGTTCTGCCATGTTGCAATGTCATCTCAGTCTGAGTATGTCTTACATTCTTGGAAATATCTCAAATTGTACTAGTCTAATTGCAATAAAATTATACCATCAATTGTAAAACATATAAATGAACATTTTTGATGTTTTACTCATTATCCAGTTCAGTCTATAAGGTCACCAAAACAAACAACCAATCTCGGGACAAGTAGGTTCATAACATGTTGACAACCAGGCATAATAAATGGATAATATCTTAGCAACCATACTGGATATGGCAACAATATTTCGTAGGTATGTAGATCATACATAAATATAAAACTTTTGAGTTTGGACCATTATCAAATTTTGAGTCTATGATCATCAAATTCTTGGAAAACCGAATTAAAAGAAAGGTGGTGTGTCATCCGGGTATAGAGTCAGTCCCAATTAATAAGCCATATCTCTTTACACACAGTAAATTAATCAAAAATACTTAACAGGTATTTAGAGGAGATATAAGGCTACAAGTTTCATGTTTTTCACTCTGTCAAAATCAGAATATAAAATCATCAAAATATAACAAAACAGAAGACTGAGATAATCTCGGCTCATTTTTGAATCAGTCCTGATGAAGGAGCCATATCTCTTCACACACACAGAATCAAGGAAAACGGTTTCATATGCATGTATATGAGACATAAGGCTACAAATTTCATGTTTTGAACTTTCCCAAATTCCTCTTCTAGGGTTATGAAATCATGGGTGAAAAATTATGCTCTAACAGCAAAATCAACAGAATCAGCTCTTGTTCTCTTGGATTACAACTTCCATCCAAGAGCTCTACCTCAATTACTCCATAATTCTCACTAGCCATGCATGATTAACATGCCATGAGAGGTTAATTTTAGTTGAGAAGAAGATAAATTACTTACCTATTGTCCCAGAATTGGAAAACCTTAGGCAGCCCACACTTCTTCCTCTCCTTCTTCTTCTTCTTCTTCCTTTCTTCCTTTCTTTCTTCTTCCTTTGCTCTCTCGTTGTTTCTATGTTTTTTCCTCAAAATCTGACCCTAATGGTCTGTATTCTCATCTTAAATAAATCAAAAGATTGGGGATGGCTTCCTATTGGTTGAAAGTTAAACAGTTTTGCTTTTAGTCCCTTTTCTTCATTCCTTCATCACCTTCGTCCATCCTCTAATTTTTATATGCTTTTTATACTTTTAGATGAGCCCTCAAACACCATTATTTATGATGCTATAATAAGCACACAACATGAAATAATTTTTCATAAAACTATGCAAACACTACATATATGTTCAAGCATCTCAAATGCAACGGTGCAATTGTCATTGTCGTGTTTTTACAATTCACATGTCTTAATGATTATTTATCCTGTGCATATGTTCATGTGAGATTTCATATCATTTGATACAGTGCATATACTCATATGTGATTTCATATCATTTGTGCAATGAATATATTCATGTGATAATGCCAATGAATAGGGATAGGGATGTTACACTTTTCTTTCCAATAACCTCAATATTTAAAGTTTGAGGTGTTGAGGCCTAGATGAATGTTGTGAGTAAAGGTGTAGAAGAGGAGGCTTCATTAAAGCCTAAACCATGCCTAACTAAGGAAGGTCTTTGTGATACAATAAGTGTGTCTAAAGCTTTCTTACCCTTGTGGAACTTAGATATAGAGTTTCTAAGCTCAACAACTTGACCTTTCAAGGAGTCATTTTCTTTTCTTAATGAAGTTAGAGATGAAGATGACTTGGATAAACTCTTCATAGACTTTTGAGTTCTTCATTTAAAGCCCTCAATTCAATTACAAGAATATTTAGGGATTTGAATTTATCCTCTAATTTAGTGCACTTCTTGTAAGTTTTTATTTGTGACTTATACTGGTCATATTTCATGGTGAGAGCTTCCAAAAGCTCATCATTCACATCATCTAATTCGTCAAATTTAGAATAAGAGTGAGCTGAATAGCTTACCTCATTAGATGAATCCTCTTTTACCAAGAAGCTAAGGTTTGTAACCTCTTCCTCTTCATCTTTTTCACTTGAGCTATCATCCTAAGTGGCTTTGAAGCTTTTTCTTTTTTCTTTATACCTTTGCTTCTTCTTTTGAACTTAGGGCAATCATATTTGGTGTGGCCTTGCTTGCTATATTCATAAGAACTAACATCATTTGACCTTTCTTTAGGAGTTGGAGTTGCTTTTTTGAAGTTCCTTATTTCTTTCCTTCTTCTAATCAACTCTTTAGTTCTCCTTGAAAGCATTGTAAGCTACTCTTCCTCTTTGTCACTTTCCTCTTCACTTGAAGCTTCTTCTACTTCCTTCTCCCTTGGTGAAGACTTGAGTGCCAAGGTCCTCATTTCTAATTTTTCAGATTTCTCTCCTTGACCTCTCATTCTCTTCATTTCTTCATCCTTCTTTAAGGATAACTCATAAGTCAAGAGTTTGCCTATTAGGACATCAGTCAACACCTTTCCTATCTCCAAGTTGGACTCCTGGATACTACACACCCTTGTACTAAATTTTTCAAGAGGTAAAGATTTCAAAATTTAGAATTTACCTCATGATTGGTAAGAACTTTCCCAAACTTCTTCATATTGGTGACGATTGCAAGAAGTCTATTTGTCATGTCTATGATGCTTTCTTCCTCCTTCATCTTAAATAGCTCCCACTCTGTCACATACATCTTAAGTCTACTATATTTCACCAAGGTAGTGCCCTAATGATAGTTCTCCAAGGCCTTCCAAATACCATGAGCAGTATGAAAATGTTGGACCCTTATAATTTCTTTTATTGAGAGAGAACTTATAAGGATTGCCATGACTATTTTATTTTTAACATTGGATCTCTTATGTGCTTCAACCCACTCCTCTATAGGGATCAACTATTCACTTCCACCTACCACTTTAGTTGGTGGCTTCCACTCCTTTACAATAATATCTCAACGGTCTACCATATCATTATCTAGATAGATTTCCATCCTATACTTCTAATGAGCATAGTCTTCTCCATCGAAATATGGCTTAAGGTAAGTGTGGATTCCTTATTGTGCCATGATCTTGACTCATACAATAAAGCTTTAGAATGAGATTGGGCTCTGATACCACTTGTTAGCCTAGTGCACCAAGAAGGAGGGGGTTGAATTAGTGGCTAATTAAAAATTAAAAAGAAGGTTAAGGTGTTTAGAGGTTAACAAAGAGAAAAGAATAATCAATAGAAAAAGTTTATAGTGGTTTGGGTGTTAATGAACCCTACATCTACTCCCTAATTCTTCACAATTAGGTATTTCACTCAATTAAACTAGTATTTTCAAGCTCACACCCAACTTATACAACTTGTGTTTTATGGCTCACATAAAAAAAAGCATACACCTTGTGTTTTTAGACTCACACAAAAACCTCTCACAAGTGTTTTGAATAGGCTCACATTTCAACCTCTTATAAGAGTTTTAGAATCTAGGCTAACTCTCAACCTACTTATAAAGGTGTTTATTGCTTACACCAAATAATCAATAATACAAAAAGAAAAGTAAAAGGAGTTTGGTTACAATTAATTGAATTCACTTCAATTTACAACAGTTTGGTGGAGTATTTGTAGCCCACATCTATCAAAGAGACGTTGCTTAAAAACTATCCTAAAATCTCTAAGTTGTGCTAGGAAGATTTTGCATTAAATGGTTGTAAGGCGGAAGTTGTGATTGTTACTCTCATTTCATGGTCGTGAATTTCAAATTTCCATTGAGGAGCTAGAAATCACAGTAGAGAACCTTGTTTTATGTCTAACGATTGGTCCACATGTCCTTCATCCATTATTTGTCCAAAAAATATAGTCTTCGTGTTCAACTAACTACTTAAAAGTCACGATCACGAGTTAGCTTTGTCTTAGGCGCGAGTGAGACTGCGAATTCCTCAATTTGGTAAGGAAACTTTAACTCTTAAGTCACAGTTGTGACTAAATCTTCACCTTCATGATTTTTTATTTCCAACAGTTTTCTTGGACACTTGGCATGTTGTAGCTGTGGCTTTTGTTCCCTCTTTTGTCATTATGAAATTCGTGATCGCAACCTCTGATGTGAAAGCCACCATGAATTCCTCTATGAATCAACCAATGTTATTTCAGCTGAGTTTCAGTAATAAATTTGCCCTCAAATTCCACTGGCCTAGCTGTATCCATCCTAATAGCAATGTCGCTGTCGTGATTTAGGGGATGCCGACTACGAATTTGGATCTTATATGCATGATAAATTAACCTTTATGCATATGACTTTTTAGACATGAATGTCATGCTTAATAAATGAAAATGGTTGTCACATTAATAAATATGAATAATTATCATGAAATATAATTGAAATTATTATAATCACAATTTATTCAAAATGAGAAATAACGCACTGATTTTTATTTAACTCACATTGGTTCTTAATACATGTCTTCTTAAAAACCTCAAAAATCTATGGTTAGACATTTCAGTTTCTTCTCTTAAAAGAAAATTTTATTTCTTTAGTCAAAATATTTTATGAAATGAAAAAAAAGGATAAGTAAATAAACTAACCAAATCCAAAGCGTGCTCATGGAACGATCTAGATTTGGCTATATGGCGAGATAAACTAATGTCTAGCTTAGTAGTCTTTGTGTGTCTGTTCTTGGAAGCTTAGGCAAATCGAGCATAAAATTTTGGCGTATCCCATTTTTACTTCCACAAATTCCAAATGTCTTCAGGGATGCATTATGGCCTATTATCATGTCTCCAGTGGGATAAAGTATCTAGATACCGCCTAATTGCTATATGCTTCCACACAATCTTGACCATGGACTCTATAGTCGCATCCTAAATAAAATATTTATAGAATATAAGGAGACACAAATATGAACAGGTGAATTAAAATTGTACTAATTAAAAAATTTAAGTTGTACCTTGAACTCCTCCAGTAAAAATCTTTAGTGCCCAATGACACCAACTTTTAGGCATAAACTTAAGGGTCCAATTGCTCCCTAAAAATTAAGGAAATGCAATTATAACACCGATTTCTTAGGATTAAACTGAAAAAAAATGCACAGTTACATAAATAAATAAATAAATAAATAAATATATATA
>CATIWR010113555.1:0-10621 GCA_949677035.1 Omphalea diandra
TTTTTTTATATCTGTTTATATCATATAATTTCAAATTTATATCGATACCGCGAATTTTACCGATACCGCTAAAAATGTACATTCCACATAACAGAAATGTACATTTCACATAACAGAAATGTACATTACACATAACAGAAATGTACATTTCTTGTTATAAAACGGCGTCGTTTTAATCCATCAAAACGACGCCGTTTTGATGGCGGTATACCGACGGTATACCGCCAAACCGAACCTAAATACCGAAACCGAAACCGAAAAAACTCAAACCTTAATACCGAAAATTTTATGGTTGGACCGGTTTCGGTTCGGTTTATCGGTTCGGTTTTGACGGTATACCGAATAAATACCGCGAAAATTTCAGCCCTAGTAGAATATACTAGCAATAGCTATAAAATATTAAAAAAATATTTTTCAAAAAAAAAGAAAGAAAGAGTATGCTATTTTTTTTTAACTTTTATTAGAAGCACTCGGAAAATTTTAAATTAGATTACACTTTGATTTTCTCTTTTAATTAGATATTAGACTTTGATTTTATTTAACGGCTGAATTTTGAAAGTGTAATAATAGTGCACGTATATTAATTGTCATACTACTTAATTAAAAATTATATAGTAGTCAATGAAATAAAAAAAATAAGAAAGGAAGATACGTACTAGAAAAAAAACATGGCAACATATTGATTAATTATCTAAATTGAATGATAAAAACTTTCGAAAATAATTTAAAGCAGATTAATTTTAGAATTATATATGATACTAGAAATTATGTTAAATTTTTGGATTAATTACTTTGAACTTCTTGACATTTGTCGTATTTAACTAAGTTATCTCTCACTTTTCAATATTATACTAAATCATCTTTCATATTTGCCCAATTATACTAAAAAATATTTATAGTTTTAAAAAAGTTATTTTAATTAGTCAAAGAAAATTTAGTCAATAGTAAACTCTGTATTTTATTAGGTTAATTACTCTAAACTCTTTTGTATTTATCATATTTCATTAAATCATCTTTCACTTTTCAAAATATTATATTAACTCATTTCTCACATTTGTCCTATTATACTAAAAGTCTTTCCGGCTTTCATATAAATTTCATGAAAGAATTATTTAATTTAACAGGACAATCGTGAGAGAATTTATAGTATAATTTTGAAACATAAGGGAGACTTAGTTAAATATGTCAAATGTCAAGGGTTTATAGTAATCATCTCTATATATTTTTATGTGTCAAATCATTGTTTTGTTAATTTTTAAAACTGACACACTGTTTTTAAAAATTTAACGCAATTAAAATTAACTCACGGTAACACATAATTCTAGTATAATATAAATTTTGTATAAAAAAGATTTAATTTTTAAGTAGAAAAATATTTATTTTATAGTTAATTAATATATAAAATTCTAATATACTATTATGTGGTTCCTAAAAAAAAAATTGTTATTATTTATCAAGGCATTTTACACTTTTTTCTACTTTTATTCCTATATAAAATTTATATTGGTAGTCTTTTTTCATCAAGAGTCTAACTCACTATTTTTTCTTTATTAGCCATATCCTGATTAATATTCAAGAATAAAAATCCATTTTCTAACACTCCATCAATGTTTTATTTTTGGCATCAAGTTTAAAGATTATTTATATAAATATAAGTTTTATTACGTGTTGCAAGTTTATAGTTTTTCTTCTTTTTTTTTTTTTTTTTTGAGTTCTGAGTTAGTGGATTTATTTTCATCTGATGCCATTGTTTTTTGTTTTTTTGCAAGGAGTTAACATATTTGCGAATTATGTATACAAATTTTGTCAAGAGATATAAGCCACAATATAATTATAATTGTCTTAGTAAAAGGATTTTGATTTAGTAATTTAATATTACTTGCTATAAAATTAAAAGAGAAATTATAGCTCACATAATTTTTTAAAGTTTTTTTTATTTGATCATGGTAAATATTTTAATTTATATTTGCAATAAAAATTTATGAATAGCATTTTACTAAAAATAGAAAATAAATATATGTGTACTGCATAATATGAATTAGTTGAATAAATACATTCACATGTAATGAGCATGCTAAAGTAACTAGTATATTAATATGTAAGACTCTAGAAATTATATACTACTATTATATCATACTACTTAATTGAGAATTATATATAATAGTCAATAAAATAAGAAAAAATAAAAAGGAAGAATACAAACTAGAAAAGAAAAATATGCCTAGAAAATTTATTAATTATCTAAATTAAATAATAACAATATTTAAAATATTTAATTCAGATTATATATATATATATATATATATATATATATATATATATATAACTGAGATTCAGTTCAATTTTTCAGTACATGAATATTACAATATGGTTCAATTCGATATTTTACTATTTATATCAAACATTTTTTGTTTCAGTTTGGTCCAATTTGATTATTCGGTCTAATTTGAAAATCTCTGGGTCTCGTGTTCACTCTTAATGTTAGCCTAACACGTGTTTTGGTGAAAATAAAAAATAGCGTAATATACTAGAATTTAAAAATACATAAATATAAAAAGCATACTAATCAAATTTGATCACCTTCTGATATAAATTTCATCATAAATTATACCATAAATACATATATTGGGCTAATATGACACTCAATTTCATAGTTATTGTCTATTTTAATAGTTTTTAAAATTTGTGTCAAAATCGCACTAACATACAAAATTTGAATTTAAATTATCGTTAAATCTTTATTTTATTAATTTTTTAGAACTAATATATCATTTTTTAAAAATTTAACACAATTAAAAATCAACTCAAAGTTAAATATACATTTTAATATAATATGAATTTTAATTAAAAAAATTATTTTTCAAGTAGAAAAAATCTATTTCATAGTTAATTAATATATAAAACTCAAATATATTATGAATTTTATATTAAAATTATAATAAGAAGTGTATTATCGCAATACTTGCAATGCATAATTTGATAGCTAGTATAAAAATTAAAATTAAAAATTTCTTTATTAATGATTTTATAACTTTTCATGATTTTAATCTATTTTGATAATTTTTAAAGTTTATATTAGAATCACACTAAAACACAAAAGTTTAGATTTAAATTACTACTAAGCTTTTTCATTATCATTTTATTTTTGTTAAAAAAAGAACTTCGTATTATAAAAGATTTTTTATTTAAGAAAAGGTTTAAATAGACAATAAATTTTATCAATATTTTTATAATCGAACTAGACCGATCGATCAGATTGATAAAATTGAAAATCAAGCACTAGTCTAATTTGATTTGGTATTTAAAATTAGTCATCCAAAAAAGCAATAAAATTGAAAAAGAAAAAGTAAAAAATGACCAAAATTAAGATTCAGATCAAATCAATTCAATCCAATACTACGCCTTTTAGTGAAAAATTGAAACTTTCAAAATGTACCTTTTTTACTCAAAATTTAAAATTAAAAATGGTTTTATTACTTTATTATATCATATATTTTTTCTAATTTATAGGTATTTTTTACATGTTATTTATATATTTTTCAAAAAATATAAAAATTATCTTATTAACCAGTCAAATTGATGGAATAAAAAAAATCAGTTAAATGACCAGTTCGATCTTGAATCTAATTTTAAAAATATTGAATTTATTGCGAATTTGAAAGAAATACAAACCTCAATCTTCGTTTGGAAAATAATCTTATAAAGTAATACATACAAATAATTACTCAATTATGACTCAAATTCTATTGTTATTACAAAAATATAAGTCTTATTATTATAATTAGTCAACTTTTATTAATATTGTAGTCAAATTTAAATAGCTAACTTTCATCAAATTCCAGGTAAAAACTTAACAAATTTTATTATTTTAATTAAAGCCAACAAAAATTTTTCAAAAAAAAAAAGTTACTTTCTACTTCAGAATTTGTTGAATCTCAATAACTTTACAGATAATTAAAATAAGCTGATTTTATCTATTTGCAATAATAATAAAAATTGAATGATCGCAATGAAATAATCATTGATATAAATTACTAATTCTCCTACTCTCAAGAATCTCTTAACTTTTTTTAATCTTTTTTTCTTTCTTTCTTTTTTAAGTCTCATCAATTATCCTCTAACTGTGGTCTCGTATTCTTCTTTTTATTTTATGTTTTTTATAATTCAATAATACTAAAACCTTAGATATACTTCCATTAGATGAATTTGAGATTTTAATTATTTCTTTATGATGGATTGGTTCAT
This sequence comes from Omphalea diandra, assembly GCA_949677035.1. NCBI lineage: Eukaryota > Viridiplantae > Streptophyta > Magnoliopsida > Malpighiales > Euphorbiaceae > Omphalea > Omphalea diandra. The sequence goes on from CATIWR010113555.1 coordinate 4,246, forward strand.
TTCATTTTTTGAATTTTTATGTTGCTCCCTTTTGGTAGATTTATTTTGTTGGAGTTATTTAGTGGCTTCATATCTATTTTTAGTCCAATATCAAGTTCAAAATTTATTAATAAATCTATATTTATTGGTCTCTAGATTGATTTTATAGAAAGACATAAGTGAGTCAAATAATGACTATCATTTACTGTTGATTATGATTCAATTTTTCAAGTCACGATTATTGCTCTTATTTTTAATATTTATGAATTATCTTAAATTTTTTATGAAATTATAATGATGTAAAATTTAATAATTTAATATTATATTATTTTTTAATTAATGAAAACTTTTCTGCTTTTTTTTAAATTGTGAACATTAACCAAAAATTTCTAGAAAAAAAATATATCCACCTATTATTGAATTTCGATTTCAATTGTAATTTTATTCAGTTTAATTTTAATTCTATTTTTATTCTAAATCAGACAACAGCCATATTAGAGGTAGCAATTTCATATTTGATTTGAAAAATTCGATCAGATCGAATTTGGTTAATGGGTTAATGGGTCAATCTAAAATGACTTGACCTTGATCCAATTTATTTGATTTAATTTTAATTTTAAAAAATAAAATTATAAGTGATTCTGTCTAAAATTTGAAAAATAACTTGTATTTTGATTTAATGACCATACTCACAACCCGAAGTAATCAAACTTAAAAAAATATGACCTAAAAATAATTCAACATATGACTCCACGAGTTTGTCATCTCTAATGTCCATTATTACTCACCACACCTTTCCTTAGTCTTTTTATATATACGTGTAACCAAAATAGAATAGTCAAATATATTATTTTAAGATAGAAAAAGAGGATAGTCTATTTATTGGTGGCGAATGGGATGATTTTTGTAATTAATGTTGAATCACTTTTTAATTGAGTATTTATCGAGTCATACTTTTTATAGGTGGATTCAGTAAAGTTATTTTGGGTTACAGATAATTTGATCGTATAAAAAAATTCAGACTTTTTTGAATTATTTTAATTTATTAAATATTATTTTATTTATATATTTGAATAAAAATATTTATAATAATTTAAAAACTAGTTGAAATTTAGATTGCGATATAGTTGAGTCAATTCAAATTAATTTGTGGTTCAAATTAGATTTAACATGAAAAATTTTAAATTATTTTAGATGAATTATTTCAAATTAGATTATTAGATTTTGACATATGATATTTTGATCTTTTATCGATCTTAGGTTAAAGGGTCAAATAAGTTTCTCAACTTGTAACGGGGTAATAAATAAGGATGAAATAAACTTTTTCGTCAAATTACCCATGATCTTATACTATTTTATCATAAAAGGCCGAGATATGAGCTAATGTAAGCACGTGTGTTACAAATGTAACTTAATAATTATAAAATGTTTTTTTTTAATAAACTCAGCTTATATAAAACACAACTTATAACATAGTGAGTCAGCTGCACTTTGACAAAAACACAACTTCTCGTAAATCCCTAAATCTCCTAAAAGAACCCTAAATCTCCAAAATACAACCTACAATAAAAGTTCTCCCAAATCAAAGTCAATTGATTGAAGAACGTAAAAGACAAATGTCCTCCTAGGATAACAATTCTACTCGTTTATTCAATTACAATTGATATCAAGAGGGAGGAGTTGAACAAAAGTGTGTAATGAGGTGCAAAAGTACTGCTATTACGAGAAAGATCACCACTAGTAGTGGGTTGAAGTGTGGTAAATTCAAGTTGAAAATTTTACTCTTATCCTAATTATAATGCAAAGATGGAAGAAATTGAACCATTTTATCAATTCTTCTTTATTGTTGGGTTATTTGTGGATTCTTCTTCTAAATCAATTCTTTTTTATTATTAGGGCTATTTTATCAATAATTTTATTAATTCTTGATTAATATTAATGAGATTATTTATGATAATTCATTTTTAAAATTGCATGAATTTATGATATCAGAGAGAAAAATGCAAGTACTTTGAATGACATGATGTTCTTTCTTAGAAAGTGCTTCAAAAATGATTAGATCACTGAGGAATAAATTGAGAAAGACTCGAACGCAATTTGTTAGAGTCTGAGCAGCTTTGCTTTCAACCAACAAACATGCCCTGCTTCAACAATATGGCTTATTAAGAAAATTTTGGGATTTTACAGAAATGGAAGGAGAGGTTACTGAATACTTAATATTTAGGAAAATTTTTCATCTCAAATACCCATTTAGAAGCTAAATGGTGGGTGGGAAAACTGCATTTTATTTTTTCTTTTCCTTTATTTATTTAAAATAGTTAAAAAATATGCATAAAGGTTATTTCACACGATTTCTAGCTTCAGTCTACTACAATCGCTCTCCTCAACCCATATATTACACTTTTATGATGACTTAGTATAAAATCGAGGGTAATTTTGATTAAAAAATTCATTTTATTCTCATCTCTCACACTGTTATATATAAATTGAGAAACGTATTTAGCCCTTTAGCCATTGATATATGTGTAAATTATTGGCACTAGATTTGTGCAAAACGTTTTACCTACCCTTTTCCATAATCATCTTTTAATTTAATATCAAATTTTTCCAAAGATGTAAACGTGTTATTCACTCCCTAATTTAAAATTAATTGTTAGTGACACTGTTATCATGATCCACTAAAGAAGTAAAACTGACTTCAAGTGATTACAATCCACTGAAGAAAGTGGAATCAATCCACGCTTTTTTTTATGGACGGTGATGTCGTATATCGCAAGGCAATGTGAATAATAAAATATAAAGTTAAAAATTATTGATAAAATTGTGGAGATTTTTTTTTTTAGATGGTAGAGATTTAGGCTAAATAAATATAAATTTGAATGAATAAACATTAATGCTATGTAATTGAAAATTAATGTTAATTAAATATAATATTATTATTATCAATGCGGTGCCTAATATTTAAATGTTTAAAATTTGTTGTTGCAGTTACAAAAAGTGAATCAATTAATATAAAAAGATACGTAAAATGAAACATATGTTAATATTTTATAATTATAAATTAGTGTAAAATGTTACATTAAATAATAATAATAATAATAATAATAATAATAATAATAATAATAATAATAATAATATTATTATTATTATTATTATTATTATTATATATGTGTGTGTAAAAATCATAAATTTAATTACTCATTGTTTACTCCAATAAGTAATTAGGTCTAGCGTGTGGGGTTTAATTATTAATTTTGAGAAAAATATCTTGTGAGTTAAATTAGAGGTGGTAAACGAGTTAGATTATTTTATATCAGATAGCTTGATTTTGAGCGATTTTGAATCACTCACCGTGTTTTGCATATAAAAAGGATTTCATATCAAATTTTGGATTTACTCTTAAAATAATATTTTAAGTCAGATTGAGTTGAGTCATTTTTTATTTAATTTTTAAAAATATTTTTTAAATATTCATTTAGATTTTTTATTATTTATATAATATTTTCTCAATATTATGAAAAGATAATATTTTTTTTAAAAAAATTACATTTTAATCAAATAGATTTTATATAAATAAAACTTAATTAAAATTTTTATTATGTTTAATAAAATAAATATAATTTATTTTTAAGCAAATGATTGTATATAATAAAAATGAGCAATTTCATGTAGAATTACATTCATATCATATATTATAGTTTAAATTAATTCACAAATAAACATACAGTATACTGTGGCAACAGACCATTCATTACAAGAATTTTATATATTATGATAAAAATTTGTGAGATAAAAATAATTTAATCTTAATATATGATTTTATCATAATTTTATCTTAATTTATGATTTTATCGTGATAAAAATCAAAATTTTTATAATTATTATAAAAAATAAGTAAATCTATGATAATTTTTTAATGTCAAAATTTTTATCATAATAAATAAATATACAAGATAAATTATGACATAAATTATTTCTTTATAATATTTTATTATAATATCTTTACACTAAATTTCTAGTGCCCATCAAATTACATATAAAAAAATACAATACTATCACAATAATTTGTTTGTCATTATATTAAATTAAATTGTGGTAAAATTATTTTATCACAACAAATAACAGTTATAACTTGTCACAATAAACGAGAAATTGTAAATTAAGCACATCAAAAGCATAGCAAAATTAAAAATAAGTTTGTTAAATAAAAATAACAATATCACTATATTTTAAATAAAAATAAAATTGAATTAAAATGTAAATTTAAATTAATTAAATAATCTAATCATTCTAAAAATATTTTTTTCTTTTTTACTTTAATTATAATATTTTTTTTATATTGTTACTGAGTTAATTAGATTGAGTTAAGGATTAATATATTCAGGTCAGTTTTCACTCGACTCATCTGGTTGATTGAAACTCAACTCGATTTAAAAATTTTCGAATCATTTTGAGTTTGTTCAAATTTGAATCAAGTTCGAATCACTTTTTTCGAATGAATTTGAGTCAAAGTTTTGAATTGGATTAAAAATTACCAGTCTATTTGGGATCAAAACTTTGTCTCACTTGTAATTATCATTTCACTAATTTCTCGCTCTGTTTGCTAATCGTAATTCCATTTTAATTGAATTTTCCATAGCGCTATTCCATAATTTCTATCTGTAATTATGATTCTATGAAAACTATCTATTTAACAAAGATAATGTAGGTTTGAATCAGTCACAATTAAGATAATGTAGATTTGAATCAGTCACAATTATTTTTTTAATAGCCATTATGTCAAAGTTTTTCATCGTCATTTTCTAAGTCTATTTTATTTACGCTGATATTGGAATATAACCTCCTGCACTTACTTTCATCATTATAGCTAAGTTAATTAATAAATAATTACTAAAATTCATATTAAAATGCCTAAAATTCTTTTCTTAAATAACGTTTCAAATGAGAAGATAAATGAAGTCGAAGAACTTACAAACCAGATTTTCTTACATAATGTTTGGTTTAGTTCTCACTTAAAATTCATTTTATTTACAAATGAATCTCTTATAGAATTCATTTGCAAATGAATTTTTATATTTGGTATACTAAAAATAAAATAGAATTCATTTCAAATGAAATGAATTTTGTATTTGATTTAAGTGTCCATTTAATAAAATATTTATTGTACAAAAATATTCTTGCGTTATTTTTTAAAATTTTTATAAATATAAAAACACACAAAAAAAAAAAAGAGAGAATAGAGAGAAAAAGAAGAAAGATGAGAGTATGAGTCATAAAGGAGAAAAAAAAAAAAAGAATGAAAAATATATTTATCTAAGGGTGTTTTTATCATATTAAAAAAACTTTATAATTTTAGAATTCATTTGCAACTTCTATAAAATTTGATAGAATTTGATTTAGTTATAACCAATTCCATGAATTTAATAAAATAGAATTTCAAATGAATTTTTATTTATACCAAACATATAGAATGTGAATTTTCAAATAAATTCTATAAAAATTATAGAATTTATATATGTTAAACACTGTTAACATGAAAATAGCTATTGTAGGAACTCCAATTCAGTAGGACAAACTACTACTACTACCATTATGCGGAAATTTGAAATGAAATGATGTTGGAGATTTTTAATAGCATCCTCTCACTTGTTATTTGAAATTAATAAGTTACATATTTTAAATCAAGCAATGGATTTGTGTTGAAATCCAAATTCACAAATCTCAACAATCTAAAAAATCCAAACTCTAAATTGAATATTGTATTCAAAACTTCTAATTTTATTAATTCTATCATAATTTAAAAATATTTTATTAAATTTACTCTAAGTCAAATTTATAATTAAGAAAAACAGATTTTATATTGACATTGCAGCTACATGACTAAAATTCTAAGAAAATGATATTGAATTCACTATAATGACATTACATGACAATTTATTTTTTTAAGCGAAAGTTGGAAACCAAAAATCAGAAAGCGAATCAGGATATCCCAATTATATTGTCACATCAAAAGCATCCTCCTTATTTAGCTGGCAACCAATTTATTAAAAGTAAAAGAAAAAAATCATAGAATATAAGAAGTTTGTTTAGTTTATGAAGACTATAGTGGTAATGACATTAAATTATAGTAAGTTTGTTTCATCTATATGGTTGTCATGTCAGCATAAAATTTGTTTTCCTTAATTCTAATTTGATTTGAGATGCAATTGACACAATACTTTCAAATTAGATAACAATGCATAAAATTTGTTTTCCTTAATTCTAATTTGATTTGAGATGCAATTGACATAATACTTTCAAATTAGATAACAATCCATCGCAATTAAAGAATATATATATATATATATATATATATATATATATATATATATATATATATATATATAAAAAAACAAAA
>CATIWR010113558.1:0-21921 GCA_949677035.1 Omphalea diandra
TAACTTAGGTTGCTAGAAATAAGTTTTCTAGAGGTCTAGTTGGGATTTGAAGATCAAAACTCCAATACTTGTTTTGATAGATCTGGGCAACTATTCTCAAGCATACGGGTAAGGAATCTAATCCAACCTTGTTCGTATCAAAGGCCTTCCACCAACTTTCCTTTAGATAGGCTTTGAAAAAGATCCATGCTTGTATGTCCAAGCCTTCTATGCCATAACCAAGCTTCATTGCTCAGAGACATAAGACACTTAAAAGATTGGTTAGCCAAATTGTCTAAGTTAATTGAATAGGTATTGCCTTTCCTTTCACCCTTGAAAATAACCTCATCATCCACTAATTTAGTGACTCGACATTCCTTAGGATCAAAGGTGACTTTATTACCTGTGTCACACAATTCACTTACACTCAACAAATTATGTTGTAAGCCACTAACTAATAAAACATTATCAATTAAGGAACAACCATTCTTACTAATGGTTCCAATGCCAATTAAATGGTTCCAATGCCAATTACCTTACCCTTGGCATTGTTACCAAATGTGACATCTCCACATTCTTTTTCCTTTAATGTTGTGAATATCTTTCTATTTTCAGTCATATGCTTGGAAGATCCACTATCCACATGCCAATTGCTTGATTTGGTGGTTGCCACACTCCCCTACACAATAAAAGTGAGTCACATTTTCTTAGGTACCCAAGCATACTTAGGTCTTAGGAGGTTAGGAGTTAAAGGGTCCTCTAATTTGAGGTGAGCCTTCCTAATAAAACGGTGAATATTAACATGCCCAAATTTCATGCAATAATGACATTGGAGTTTAGACTTGGGAGTCTTTCTCCTATGCACAAACTTAGTATGAGTAGAAGGCCTTCTCACACTTTGATTATGTGAATGCATGCATGTGCATGTGTGATGTGAAGTAGTAGAGAATTGTTTGTAAGTGTGAGCCTGCTTTTTGTTATACATGTAGGTATGGTTGGCTTTTTTAGTCTTAGTTTTTGAGCTTTGAGGAGCCTTCCTTTTGCCTTTAGGCTTAGTGCTAAGAACACTTTTCTTCCCAATTACCTCAACACTTGAGGTTTGAGGTTTTGATGACCTAACAAATGTAGTATGTGATGATAATGAGACTCCATTGAAGCCTAAAGATAAGGAGACTCCATTGAAGCCTAAACCATGTCTAATCAATGGTGGTCTTTGAGACACAATCAATGTGTCCAAGGCTTCCTTTCCTTTATAAAACTTAGAGATTGAGCTTCTAAGCTCAATGACTTCTCCTTTTAGGGAGTCATTCTCTTTTCTCAATGAAGCTAAAGATGAAGATGAAATGGAAAGATTTTCCATAGATTTCTTGAGCTCATCATTTGATGCTCTTAATTCGCTTACAAGATTATTGAGGGATTTATAATCATCCTCTAATTTAAGACATTTTTTCTTGTAAGACTTCATTTGTGACTTCTATTTGTCACATCTCATAGTAAAAGCCTCTAGAAGCTTTTCATCTATCTCATCAAAATCATCTACATCTGAATGAGAGTGGGATGAAGTACTTACCTCATTTGGAGAGTCTTCTTGTGCCATGAAGTAAATGTTGGCAACTTCTCCTTCTTCTTCATCTTTACTTGAGTTATCATCCCAAGTGGCTAGGAAACTCTTCTTCTTCTCCTTGTCCCATCTCTTCTTCTTCTTTATCTTGGGACAATCGTATTTAATGTGGCCTTGCTTACTACACTCATAGTAAGTGACTTCATTAGATTTCTCTATAGGATTAAGAGTTGTCTTCTTGAAGCTTTTTCTTTCTTTTCTTCTTTTAATTAATTCCTTAGTCCTGTTTGAGAACATTATTAGCTCTTCTTCATCTTTGTCACTCTTTTTATCACTAGAGGTTTTTTCTACCTCCTTCTCCTTGGTTGAGGATTTGAGTGTCAAGGTTCTTCTTTCTTTTTCTGATTTTTCTCCTTAGCCCCTTATTTTCGTCATTTGTTCATCCTTTAATAAGGCTAACTCATGAGTTAAGAGTTTGCCTATCAACACATCCGTAGGAACCTTTCCAATCTCTAGATTGAACTATTGAATGCTACATACTTTTGCACCAAACTTATCTAATGAAAGAGTTTTAAGGATTTTTGTGTTTACCTCATAGTTGATAAGAGCCCTTTTAAAATTCTTCATGTTAGTGATGATGGATAGGAGTCTATTCATCATTTCAGTGATGCTTTCATGGTCCTTCATCATGAAGAGCTCTCATTCCATCATGTATATCTCTAATTTACTTGGTTTAACCAGTATTATGCCCTTATGATAGTTTTCAAGAGTCTTCCAAATGGCATGAGTTGTTTGGCAATGTTGCACTCTTTCAATCTCTTCCCTAGAGAGAGAGCTTAAAAGAATGGCCATTGCTCTCTTGTTTTTTTCCATTTAACCTCTTGTGAACTTCAACCCAATCTTCCCTTGGAATGAGTTCTTCAATTCCATCCATTACTTTAAAGGGTGGCTTCCATTCTTTGACTAATACATCCCAAAGGTCCACTATATCTGTATCAAGATAAATCTCTAACCTATACTTCCAATGAGTATAGTCAAATCCATCAAAGTAGGGCTTGAGGTGTGAATGGATTCCCTCTTATGCCATAAACTTTGCTCACCCAATTAAGGCTTGTTTGTGAGACTTGGCACTAATATCACTTATTGGCCTTAGGCACAAAAAAGGGGGAGGGGGGAGGGGTTGAAATTGGTGCTTAAACAAAAAATATAATAAGGATAAAGGAAGAGTAGAAAGAAGACACAAAGATTTATAGTGGTTCAGGTATAAATCAACCCTACATCCACTCTCCAATTCTCAACAATGAGATGTTTCACTCACTCGAATTGGTATTTCTAGGCTCAAACCTAACTTTTACACTTTGTGTTTTCAATGCTCACATAATAACCTTTCTTACAAGTGTTTTCTTAGGCTAACACTAAAATCTCTCTCGAGTGTTTTCACAGGCTCATACTAAAACCATTCTCAAATGTTTTCACAGGCTCACACTGAAACCTATTACAATTGGTGTTTATGCTCACACCAAACAATCACTTGAAGAATAGAAAGAATGAGTAGCAAATTTGCAAGAGTTTTGTTACAAGTTAATGAATTCTCTTGCATTTACATCTGTTTGGTAGAGTATTTATAGCTCATACCCACTAAAGAGATGTTACACAATGAAGCTCATTAAATCTCCAAATCATGCTAGGTGGATTCTACATTAATTGCATGACAGGTAAGAGTTATGGTCGCTACTGAGGATTCACAGTTGCAACATTCCAATTACCATACGGGAGCCAAAAAATTATGGCAGAAAACCCCATTTGTGTCTAACAGCTAGTCCATGTGTTATCTCCTCATTGGTCCATCAAAAAAATATAACCTTTGCTTTCTAACTACCTACAAAAGTCACTGTCACAATTATTCTTTATACAGGGTGCGACTCAAGACGCAAATTCTTCTATTTGAAAGGGAATCTTCATTTTCATGAATTGCGGTCGCTACCCACAATGTCATCCTCTCGAATTTTATTCTTCAATGGATACCTGGGACACTTAACATATTGTGGTTGTGGACTTGGTTTCCTTTTTAGTCACTATGAATTTTGCGATCACGACCAAGACACGACACTGACCTCGAATTCCTATGTGACTTTGATACTCCCATCTTTGGATGACTCGCGACAGTGATGATGCCTGCAAATTCGTCTGGCCTAGTTTCATTTTGTTCTTAAGCTAAGTCGTGGTCATGAATTATAAGTCTCTCACCTCGAATTTGTCTGAACTTTGCCTTCTTGAAGATTATGAACTGCATCCAACTTTCACTTGAAAATCTAACTTAATTTTGTAAAACAACACTTAATAGAAACACTAGGATTGATCAATCTCCTTTGACAAGATCAAAAGAGGTCCAAGACTTAGGATTAACCATCCTAGTCCAACATTTTTAGCTACTCGTAATTATTATTGGCATGATTGTTCATGCCATCCTCGCAATGTAAAGGGATGGCATTAGCCCTCATTTTTACCTTTATGCTTAATCTCTATTGCATTTTTTCCTTACGAAAAGCTTTTTGGTGCTCCTTTGCTTTCCTTGCAATCTTACTCACGTCCCCTCTCTTCTTGTACTTACCCTAGAAACCTTTAAGACAATCATTGGCTTCTAATTCTAGGTAGTGTGATCTTATCTTTCTTAACTTTTGCTTCTTTTACTCGTCTTCTTTGGGACAATTGGGGGGGGGGGGGGTCAATTGCCCTAATTAGGGAAGAGGATTTAGGGCATCTCAAGGTTCTATATGAAATCCTTGAGGAGTATGAGGTGGTAACATCCCTATAAGGTTATAGGGTTTCTGACCCATTAGAAAAGGGATAATAGTGGTATATATGGAGCAACTAGTAACATCCCTATAAGGTAATAGGGTTTTCGACCCATTAGAAAAGGGGACAATAATGGTATATATGGAGCAATTAGAGCCAAGTCTTTGGTTTCCTCTACATCATATCCTTAGGGATTACCTAAATCTCTATTTCAGCCTCTTAACCTAAATTCATCCTAATGCTATCCGAATCCTATAGTCTCATTGAGATTTGTTAAGTGAAGGAAAATATCTTGAATAACAAACTTATCTAGAACTTATATAGCCTAAAACATTGATCTTTTGAAGCTTTTCTCCTACTAATTGCTAAATTAAATGGCAAAATAGTGTTCGACCTTCCTTCCTCTATGAAGGATTAGCTTAACAAAATTTTCCTAATCAAACATCCTTCGTACTTGGACCAATTCCATTAAACCTTTATAAATAAAACCTCTGCCCTTTATTAGTTTTGAGTGGCAAGGAGTCAAACTGGATGATGGACCTCATAACTGAGTGCTAAGACGCCTAACCTTCTTGTAGAAGATATGTAAGAATGTTCATCCGAAACATGACACTTGGTGTTAAGGAATTAATGGGCTCCTTAGTGGGTAGGGATTGGTCTGAGGAAAAGGTTGAGGCACCCTAATTGGACCCATATAAGAAAGGTATTCATCTTTCTTATTCATTTATTATTATAGAATAATATACTGATATTTACTAAACATTGCTTTTTGTATGGAAAATGAACTTTCTTAAATCCATTCAAATGGATAGGATGATGAGGAGGAGATCCACACTGCCCCTTCTCTAGCACAAGTAAATGAGAGCACCAACCTTTCAACAAGACTTACTCCACCTCCATTTGCCATTATCGCTCTATCTACTGTAGCAAAACAAGCTTGAAGGGGTAAGGGTCATAAATGGATGTGGGCCTCCAATAGGATTAAGGAGGATGATAAGCCAGAGGGGGACCATGAGCTAGAAGCATTAGAGGCTTTTAAGGAAGGGTGCCCAAATCCTCGAACCTGGCTCAAGGAGAATATAAATGAAACTATCCAGAACTTAGGTATTTGTGGCAGCTTCTTAGAATTTCTTCGCCTTAGATTGGATGACCATGACTACGTATGTTAGTAATGTGCCCTAAGCCATTTTATTTAATGGTTATTTTTAATAATAATGTCATGGTTGCATTTTTGTTAAATATCTCTTTTATATTTTACTTACAACTAAATGATAAATTTCATGAATAATTAATTCTACATAATGTCATCAAGTATGTGACTTGATAGTAAAACTCTTAGGTATAAGGAATTTTATTCTAAATTGTCTTTAGTTAGTCATTATTATTGGGATAATAATGAATGAAGACTAATATGTGTTTAATTGATGGCTATATTTTACTGGTCATATATATGGGATATTAAGTCAAATACATGGATACATGTTTAAGAAACATTGTATTGGACTGATGCACTATAAGAATATTACATGAATAAGCTACCATAAGTAATTCTCATGTAATTGTGTTAACTTAATCCTCTGACTTGAAAATCATCATGGATTCTAATATGATTAACTTTATGTTTTGATGCAGTTCAATATTATCTTAATTAGATGATTATACTTATTGATATTGAACATGCAATAAACCATAGAAAGGAATATAAGTGATTAAGAAGGAGTTTGTCTCTCATATATTTATGAGAAATATATCTTTGGGCCCCTCGATAAATTAGACTGAAAAGATTGCAAGGCCATGCAGAAAATGAATTAATAAAGGTTATCAATGTCATTTTACATTAGTATACTTGAAGATCGAGAAATAATTGAACTATATAAGGATGACATGGTCCTTACTTTATATTCAATTAAGGTATAATGTCATAAAAGGATTATTATACTATTTATAAAATAGGCTAGATCAAATTAATGATATTCACATGATTTGAATAGTCAAAATATCTTGCTAAAGGCCATTTATGACTTATGGGCTAGAAATAGGTTTTGGGATACTACCAACATTATGTGAACTTATAGGATCACACATTTAGAATAGACCTAAAAGCGAAATTGTTTTGCTACTCTCTCTGGATAAAATAATTAGAGATATTGACTTAAATATTTTAGATATCTATTTTCTTTTAGACATTAAAATATAATAGGATATTATCTTATTTTTATCTTTTAAGATACAAAGTTGGCATAAATATCTTAACGATTAATATATATATATATATATATTGTGTATGTGTTTCGAATTTTCTAAATAGTACTGAACATTCATGATGCTTTTCAATAAATGTTTTAAAGAGATAAAAAAAAAACTCTAGTGTTAGCACACTATTCAATTTAGAGATAACATATTTGTGTGGATACTTGTAGAGGACATTAACCCTTTGGTAACATCTAAATCCAACACCTAGCTCAAGGTAGGGTGTTGTTGGCATAAACCTTGTCTCTATCTTCTAGTAACCTTGCCTCTCTTATTCCAATTGGTAAAATTTGACATCCCTTTCATCAATATAATTGAAATGCATGGATCCTTAGTGGATTTTGTATGCATAAATTTTTATTTTTCTGTTATGCTTACTCTAGGGTTGATTACCCCTTGGGCGACCTAGAATGCATAAGGGCAATGCACCTGTGGACTTTACAAGTGTTTGGAGAGAGCCATAAGCAATGAACAAAAGTTGAGGCATCCTTATTGGTAAGTATACTTGCAAATGCATTTCTATTTTCTACCTCTTCTCTTCTTCCTTAATTTTTATTTTTTAAACTTAATGATGATTCTATTATAAGTAGGATATTGAAAAACAAGATGAAGGAGGTGGTCACCCTCCATTGTATTGAACTAAATAGGGCCATCAAAGAGACTCAGATGAGTATGGAGGATTCATTCAGTAGATAACTCAATAAACAAGGGCTTTAAATAATGAAGTTAAGTAAAAAGTTTGACAAAAAATCCAATATGCTAACATCCTACAGGAAGGTGATCAATGTTTTAAGGAAAAAGCTAGATGAGTGCTTTTTGTTAGCCTAACAATAGCAGCAGATGCCTACCTCGTGGATAATGACATTAAAGGGGTATAGTCAGGATGTTTAGAGGCTCTTAAAGGTAGTTAACATTAGTTTTGACATGGCGAAGCTGAAGAGTATGGACGTGAATAATATATTCTTTACCATGTATGTAGCCTATCAGTAGAAGAACGATAACATTTAAAACTTTATTCCCCATCATAGACTTCAAGAGATCCAAGCAAACTAGTATGGTTCCCATAGTCACATCATCTCTACAGAGTTCTTCAACACAACAGACTAGCTCATTCAAAGTTGCCATCGACAAGGAGTTGACTCCCAAAAACTAGTTTATCTAGAGAAGATGTGCCTGATGCTACTCTCGGTGTTGTTAAATTCTTCTATAGCAACTTTGAAGCAAGGTGTGGTCATCTCTGATCCTAACCAGGTCATCACTCCCAAAAAAGGTGTTCATGTTGAGTAAGGTGTTGGGTTTAGTAGAATGAGCACAATGAAAAACAAAATTTCTGCATATGAAAACATCAAATATCCATCAAAATTTCTGCATATGAAAACATCAAATATCCATGTCATTCGATTAGATTGATAAGAAAAGATGTGAAAACCTACCAATTCAAACAAGAATTGTAGATTTGTTGGAAGACAAAAAGAGGATTTACACTAATTACACCCTACCTCAAGCTTGGTGTTAGATTTAGATGTTCTGAAAGGGTTAATGTCCTTTACAAGTATCCATACGAACATGTTGTCTCCAAATTGAACATTGTGCTATCATTAGGTTTTTTTTTCCTCTCTAAAACATTTCCTAAAAAGCAATATGAATGTTTTTCCCTAACCAGAAAACCTACATGTATATATCTAAAACCATTAAGATATATATGCCAACTGTATATCTTTTAGATACAGATAACTAGATATCCTTTTTATTTTGAAATTTAAAATGAAAATGATATCTAAATGTCAAGATAATATCTTTAATATATATATATATATATATATATATATATATATATACAAAAAATAAAATTCATTTTTTTTTTGCCTATTCTAAGTATGCGACCCTATAGATTCACATAATGTTGACAGTGACCCAAAACTTATTTTTAGCCCACATGTCATAAGTGGTCTTTAACAAGACATTATGACTACCTAAATTATATAAAGGTCAATAATACGACCTAATCTATTTATAAATAGTATTAAATCATTTTATCACATTATATCTTAATTGAACATAAGGCATGGATAATGTCATCCTTACATAGTTCAATTATTTCTCAATCTACAAGTAGACTGATGTAAAATGACATTGATAACCTTTATAAATTTGTTTTTGCATGGCCATGAAATCTCTTTAGTCTAACTTATTAAAGGGCCTAGAGATTTATATCTCATAGATACATAAGGGGCAAATTCCTTCTCAATCACTGATATTCCTTTATATGATTTACTTTATGTCATCCAATATCATTCTGTATAATTATTTGATTAAAGATTGTTAGGATCAAACACTTACCACTAAGCCAAAAGCCATAGCTGTTAACGAAAGTGCAACTATATTTCCTTATGCTTGCGTAGCAGCCAGTGTTATGTTTCGAATGCACACGGACAGCAAGATGCTAGACTTGGCCCTCAAGGCCTCCGCCCAACAATCCCCCTCCCCCTAGCACCTACCAGCCACTTGCTACAATAACATGCCTTCTAGGGGATTCAAATCTGTGACCTGCTCTGATACCAATTGTTAGGATCAAACGCTTACCATTACGCCAAAAGCCATAGCTCTTAGAGAAGGTACAACTCTATTTCCTTATACTTGTGTAGCAATTAGTGCTATGTTTCAAATGCATACCGGGCGTAGGATGCTAGACTTGGCCCTCTTGGCCTCCACCAACAAAGATAATGTTGGACCATATCAAAACATAAAGTTCATCATATTGGAATCTATGGTAATTTTTAGGTTAGAGGATTAAGTTATTACTATTGCATAAGAATCACTTATGATAGTTTATCCATATAGTGTTCTTATAGTGGGTCTATGAACATCGAATTTTAAACTTCAGGATGTGAGCCTATTGATGGAAACTAGTGAAAATATTCTCTAAAATGTAAGGGAAAATGTGAAAGAAAGAATGATAAAAGGCCTTTAGAAGCCTTGGATCAAGCCTCAAACCAAACCCAAGCCCACTTAGTCCAAAAACTTAAATCTGCTTGCCTTGGTTTAGTGGATTGTACAACTTAAATCTTAGCTAACATATGATTCTATAACCCTACCCCTGCACATTAATTGATTGCATAAACCACTTTGAAACCTTACATTTCAAAACTTTCATAGCCATTGTTTGGTGTGCATTGTGATTGAGGTGCTACCAAATCTATTCCAGCTTTAGTGCATCCCTATCTCTATAAATACCCTACCCTTAAAGAGAGAGGAGAGGGCTTGGATAACCCTAACTAAATTCTACCAAAATTGCCATTCAAAATCCTAAACCCATAGAATTAAACACCTAACCTATTGTACCAAATCAAGGTAGAAAACAAACTTTCATAACTCATTCTTAAGCATTCTTTTTACATTTTGGAGTATCTATTCATACATTAAGAGCCTCTAAAGGCAAGGTTGTATTTAGAAGCATCCAAGGCCTGGCCCTCCCCCCATTCTTCTTTCCCTATCTTTTTCTTCTTTTTCAAAAAACCTAATTTTGGTAGGCTGTATAGACTTCTTATAGTCTATACAGATGGTACAGACTACCAGTTGGTCTGTACAACCCACTTTGACTATATACATATTATAACTTTCTTTCTTTGCTTCTTTGGGTTTTTTCTTTTTCTTATGAATCTTTTTAATGTTTTGACAGCTCCCATGATAGAATAGGGGTAGGTTTTTATAACCTAGGACCCCCTATTAATTCTAATTATAGGACAAAGACTAAGTTTAGTTTATACATTATGATTTCCAAGCTTTAAATTATCTTTCTTCTCCTTGCTTTATGTGATTAAATTTATATTTTGATTTTGTTTTGACCATGGCCAAGTGAGGGATCCATTATTTTTATGATCTTGAGAGTCATATCTTTCCATCATCATTTTAGCTACGGTTATATTCTAAATATTAACACCATTGAAAGGGATGGTTAACTTTATAGTTAGCTCACCCCATTCATTTTGTTTTGGTCATTATATGATTAGAAAAGAGGAGAAAGTTCCACACTTCATGACCATCCCATTAGACCATTTTTCATGTTTGCATTTCATACATGTTTTGGCCTCTTAGTTAGTCCATTTATGTAGCATCCTAACCCTTAATATGTTTAGTGGTGTTTATGGATTCTTAGATCTTTTAAAGTAAAAGTGGAAAAGGGTTCAATAGTCCTAAGACACCATTAGTTTAAACTTTTCCCTATGCCTTTAAGATCCTCCAATATGCATTTGCATTTTATATGTATGCTTCTTGATGTTTCATGGTTTATGTGTTCATATCTTATTTATTAATATTGTTGTTATTATGTATTTCATATGATGTTGGGATGATTGAATGATTGATTGAGGACTTAGAAACATTTCTAGGACCCTTGAATTAAGGATATAGTAAGACTATTGCTTGCATGAATTGTATTTTGCTTATTTTAATGATGTTTTCCTTTTATTGGTGACTAACTTATACTTTCTTGGGTGTAGGCACTTACTTGAGCTTAACCATGAATGATGGTTTTAATGATCCTTATTTTAAATGTTGATTATGCATGATGATCTTGAGTATGGTTGATTGATATGCATGACCTCATCTTAATATGTGGCATGACCTCTATCCCCATTGATATTGATTATGATGATACTTTGATTTGATTGATTGGATTGCGTTAGAAACATGCTTCGGGGCATTAATAAAATTAACTAATAATATGGTTAAAATGGTAAAAAGTGAACTAAAGATGCTTGAAAGCTAGATCTCAATATCTAGATAATTTGGGGCTATCTAACATCTTCCTCAAGTTATACCTAATTTCTGAACTCTATCAATTATAAGGTAAATATGAATTGGGCCTTCTAAATGACTTTTTAGATTCAATTTTTGCCTTTCTTAAATTCCTATCCCGATCAAAGTCAGGTGGCAACTCTAAATCTCTTTAGCAATAATACTAATATATTATCCCACCTTGGTCTCCTATTGACCACTAAGTTGGAAAATGGCTTCAAACTTGTGTGAGGCTTAAAGGATCCCCTATTGATCGAAACACATGCCACATTTTAGGGTTATTACCAAGGTATAACTCTCATCCTCTCGATCCCCAATTGGTTGATAAAAGGATGGAGTTGCAAGCAAGATTTCACTTATTCCAGAGAAAACTCGAAGCTCTCACAATGGCAATTCCATTGGGGACCTAAAATTAACTTTGCACTTAATCTTTGGTTCACTCTTATGATATTAACTTTATAATTAACTAGTCTAAATTGCATTCATGTAGCCTCCAAACTTTACCATATGTACTAGGTCTGCTCTTAGAAAAATCGATGGGTTCTCTTAACTTGAGACTTAAGCTCCATTCAGACTTAAGAAATTGTGAGGAAGGGTTATCACTCATGAGCCAAGTACTTTTGAGTGTATCAAATGGGGGGCTATGATAATTGTTCACCAGGCTTATAAGAACCATTAATTATAACAACCAACTCAACCATCTAGGTGCTTGTAGGAGCCAATAACATCATGGAATAGGATACCCCTTTTGTTTACATTTTTTCTTCAAAGAAGGGTTGGAGTCCTTAAAGAATATGGTTTTGAATCCCTAATGTAAATATCATTGTTACACCATACCCTCTATTGTAATCATCCCTTTGTATGGACTTGTATATTCCCTTACCTTGTTATGCAAAAAATTCTTATTTCTTATGTACATCCCTTTTTTTCCTTATGAAAGGGATTCTTCATTCCTTATACATTTTTTTTTAAGAAATGTAAAGTGTTTCCTTTTGTGAATACCTTTTTTTTTTTTATTTTTTTATGTCTCTAGTTCCTATGTGTATATTTTCTTTTAGGACTTTGACCCTTCTTGGTTTAAAGTGACTATGCACATTCTTTATCTCTTATAGGTAGAAGAATGAGATCCAACTTATAAAAGAGCTTTAAGACCTTATGTATAAGAGAAATAAGGTTGGAAGGATCTTTTGTTAATAACGTGTGCATTTCATGCATACATGCATTCTTTATTTATTCACGCATCATATTGATAATCTTTGTTTTATAGTGATCATAGCTCCATCAAAACTTTCATGAAAGAGAAGGGGCAACCAATTCACTAAGAAAAGCAAGACATTTAGCTCGATCTAAACATCAGAACTGCTCATGGAACCTACAATGTCGTCGAAAGTGTTAGAAAAGATGATGGTTGAGTTTCACCATAAGATGAAGTAGAGGTTATCGAGGAGGTAAATAAATGCCTCAAAGATATTTTAAAAAAGGGAACAAACTCTATTAATATAAATGATAAGGGAAAGGCACCTGTGGAGACCCCCTAACTCGTGGTGATTGATGATGATCTATTTGGGACAAAGGAGAACCATGAGATCAAGATGGACAAAGAAGTGAGGAGTGCTATTATTGCTCTCGATAAGCCTATAAAAATAAAAAAGGAGTGTACTTGATTTCATGACTTTGCTAAGCAGTTGGAAAAGATATAAAAAAGCTATGAGAGTCAAAGGTTTAGAGAAAGGAACTAATATTGAGGAGTTACTTGCTCATAAACCTAAGAAACTCTTTGCTAACTTTCGAATGCCTAAGCTTTTGAAGTTTATAAGTATTTTGAACATGAAGAATTATTATGTCCTAGTTATGAAGGCATCTGAGGTACTCACAGACACTATATTGGAACTTTTTGACTTGTCATTAAAGGGATTAGCTAAGACATGATATTTCAATCAGACAAAGACTATCAAAGAAAACTAGAAAGAATTGATAAAGACTTTTGAGAAGCATTATGCCTATAATTCATATTTAGAGGTCACCTTGCAAGATTTATAGTCTTTAAGATCTTTGAAATAAAAATCTAGAGAAAAGATTTAATTACTACATACGAAGGTGGAACAAAAAAACCTTTGAGAAAGATTTAATTACTACATACAAAGGTGGAAGAAAAAAACCTTTGAGGCAACTGTTAGGCTGAATGAGAAGGAATAAGTTTGAATGATTGTTAGGGGAGCTTTACCTAGTATTAGCACTAAAATCAAACGTAGTTAGTATGAAATTTTGAGGATCTTATATAAACTAGTTTGCAAGTGGAAGAGTTAAAGACTAAGTAAAAAAGGCAATATAGGGAAGAACAAGTGCCCTATCTCAGCCTCAATAAGATGGAAACAAGATGGTCGATATGAATGCAGTAAGGGCTTCTAGACATTTTATAGATTTGGGAATGCCTGAATCTAAGGCATTTGAGAGATTACAAAAAAAGGGAGTGCTAAAGCCTTTAGTACCGAGGTTGCCTCTTAACCTACTACTAAGGAGGTGTGACGTTAATGCATATTGTGCTTTTCATCAAGGGGTTGGGCACAACATGGATGACTATTACAAGCTGAGGCATGAAATTCAAGATTTGATAGATAACATGATGATTATTTTGCCTAATACTAAAAGACTAAGCATAAGGGGAGATCTTTTCCTCAACTATCGTAGCATTAGCCTCCTAATGAAGAGAAATTCAGGATAAATTTTAGAATTCCTAAGGAAGTTATTATAGCCATCATTGAAGAAATACCAAAGGAGGCTATTATTGTGATTTGCACCATTAACCCATGAGAGAGTTCAAACAAAGAGATAAAAGAAGAGAAACAAAAAAGAATGATTAAGTTATAAGAAGAGATTGACGAAAAGAAAGAAGGGGATTAAGTGAGCCATGTAAGATAAAGTAAAAAGTATTACCTTGATAGAGAGGCTCCTAAGGAACTAAGGGCAGAGAAGGAAGGGCATGAACTTGTAGCAAACAAAAAAGAGGAAGATAACCTTATTCTAAGGTTGTTGAAGAAGATGTAACCTATATCAGTGTGTAAGAGTTACTCATCAACTCCCAAGAGCATAAAAAGGCCATGGTGGATGCTCTATCAAGTCTGATTATCTGTAGAGAGACAAAGGGAAAATCACTTTCTCTAATAAAGATTTTCCATCAGAAGGAAGAGATCATAATTTGGCTTTATTCATAAAAGACAAGGTTAAGGGGAAGCATACTCTATGTGTAATGTTTTACGATGGATTCAAGATTAATATTTGCCCTTTAAAGTTGTTGTACAAGTTTAGGGTGTTAGAGAAAGATCTAAAGCCTTCAAATAACATCATTCAGGCCTATGATAATAGTAGAAAGCTAGCTATTGGAGTATGCAAAACCATGATGAAGTTGGGATTGTGGAAAAAATGATGGAGTTTACGATGTTGGATATCCCTATCATCTTCTCACTGCTATTAGGAAGACCATGGTATCACCAATTAGGAGGAATGCCATTTATAATACACCAAAAGGTTAAGATCCTTTATAAGGGTGAGGTGGTGACTATCTGTGCATAAGTTGGAAAAATTGTGTCGACATTGAACATAATTGTGCTGCATCTCAGAGGTTTTTAGGTAGCTGGAGTTATAAAACAATGGTTTGACTTGAAGGTGATGAGAATCATGAAAATATGAACTTTTGTTGGGTTAAGGATTGAGAAAGAATTCTACAAGTGTGTCAGAGTTTCCAAAGATTTTGACTCAGATCACTAGAAGAAGACTAGGTTATAATGGAAAAAGGACTAAGTTAGAAGTGAGAGATATGCATGGGCTTCTGTCTAATTTCTTCATGAAAGAAAAGGAAGTAGTGGGAGGAACTGAGGAAGGAGCCACTAATCAGGATGAAAGGTCATTGGGTGATGACACTATGGATGACCTTAAGAAAGCATTCTTTCAAATGGGAGTTGGGAAATTAGGCAATTTGAATTACATAGATTCATCAGATGAGGAAGATGAGAAGAAGAAAAAAAAGAAAAAAAAAAAGAAGTAGAACAAAAGAAGAAGAAAGGTAAACAAATTATGGGGGAGGAAAATACCCAAGGATCACAATAGGCTACAATTTTATATGGCCCTCAGACCACCTGGCCATGGAATGACAAGTGGAAGGTATCTGATTAACAATATAAACAGTATTTACTAGAGCAAGAGTTTTGGCTACAAGTAAGAATCTCATAAAAGAGAAGTGTAGGATGACCAATTAAAATGCACCCTTTGTGGATCTATAATGGGGATATACTAGACCATGTAAGTTCACAAAAGGCACATACATTAGGTTGAGCTTAATAGATATTGAGAATATGAATGTAAGTTCTATCAAGGACATGAGTGATGCTAAGAAAAAACACAAGATCGGGCACTAGATCCCAAGCAAGTTGAGTTAGAAGGGGTGGGCCTATAGGAGAGCTTTATAAAGATCAAGCTTGGGGATAACTAGATGGAATAAGACTTTGAAAAGGTGGTAAACACTATGACTAGTAAAAAACCAATAATGGGAATGAGTACTAAATAGGTCGATGACTCAAATGCAGCTTATGTGACTAATGAGAAGAAGAAAAAGGAAGAAAAGGGACCAATGCTAAAGAAACTCTTGCTAATCTATTATAAGAAAATGCTTTTCTTAATACCACTGATATTTTTGTCTTTAGTCTCTTTAAAGACAATGACGTAGTTATTTTCAAGTTTAAAGTAATGAATGAGAAGTTTGCCTGCCTATATGATGTGTTCCCTAATGGTAGTGTGCAAAGCATGCATCATCATTTCATGAACATATTTAATATTAATTATATGCATACCACTACATTTAATCTTGATAAATAAGAAAATTTAAAAATCTTGCTTGTTACCAGTGATGTCACGCCAGAAGAATAGAGAAGGTTTGAACAGTTGCTTAGGAAGTGGCAGAGGGTTTTTGCTTAGTCATATAAGGATATGCTAGGGGTTATCAAAGGATAGCCGAGCACATGATTCTCAGTTACCCGCATATGAGACTAGAAAAGCATAAGCCACTACAAGAAAAGCTTAAATTACAGACAAAATTTGCTGACGGAATACAGTTCATCAGTAAATACTGTCAGATTAGCAACATAATAAATGGGAAGAGACATTGTATAACATAAAGACCGATTATAGATGGAATACCATCGGTAGCTTACCGGCGGATAAAATCCATCAGTAAATTATGGTACCACATTTTGGCGCCATTGTTTACCGATAGAATTACTGATGAAGGAAAATAAAAAGACATGTGGGAAGCAATGCACTAGAACTTCCATTGGCATTCTATCGGTAACTTGGTAAACACAAAAATAAAGCATCCATGGATGTTACTGAGTGATGTGTCAAATTTCATCGGTATTTCGTTGGTAAAATGTATTTAAAAATTGCTACAACCATTTTTTTTCCTTTCTTCTCCTCGCCTTCCTTCTCCCTCTACTCTCATCTCCCCTAGCTCTCCCTCTCTCTCTCTCTCTCTCTCTCTCTCTCTCTCTTTTGGCTCCTCCACCTGTTGTCGTTGTTGCCACCACCGTAGTATTTGCAGCGACCATGAGACGCCTCCACTGTCACAACCAAACGCCGCTGCTGCCACAACTCTTCCTTTGTTACTTATTGTATTTTTTTTTTATAGAAATTGTATAAAAAATTATGGATATTGAGAATATGTTAAACATTTATGAGTATGGAGAAATTGTAATTTATGAATAAATTTCTATAATATTGTATAATTATTGTGAATAATAAAATTTTTGATTTTTTATATATTTATGAGATATTGTAAATTTCTATTGTAAATCTTTGATATTGTATAATTATTGTAAATTTTTTGGTGAATTTTGTTATTTGGTGAATCTGTAAAATGTGAATTTTTGGTGAATCTGTGAAATGTGAATATGTTTAATAAAATTTTTGGTGAATTTTATTTTTTTGGTGAATCTTTGAATTTTGTTGTTTGATAAATCTATAAATTTTATTGTATTAATTTAATAAAAAAATTTAGTGTAAAATGTGTAAATTGAATATTGAAAAATATAGTGAATTTGAATATTGAAAATATGTTTGGTGAATTTAGGTAAATTCTATAATTTATTGTATAAATTTAATACAAATTGTAGTGTTAAATGTGTAAATTTAGTAACTTTAGCAATTTAATATATTAAGAAAAATTTAGTGATTTAAGTGTAAATTTAATAATTTAATAAGTTTATGAAATTTATTAATTTATGTGTTATTTAATTAAATTTGAGAAACTATAGATATTTTAAAAAATGTAACATTCAATTACTAATTTAAGTGTAATTAATTTAGAAAATAAAGTGTATTGAAATTTAAGTGTAATTTAATTATGTTTAGTAATTTTAATATAATTTAATCAAATTTTAGAAATTATAAAAATTTTATAAATTGTACAATATTTAATGACTAATTTTAATGTAATTTGATGAAAATTTATAAAGTTATGTGTAATGAATTTAAATTTTAGAAATTGTAATAAAATTTAGTAATTTAAGTGTAAGTTATTAAAATTTTAAAAATTTCAATTAATTTTTAGTAAGTTAAATAAATTTGAGAAATTTTAAGAATTTTAGAAATTTGAGTAACATTTAATGAATAGTTGAAGTATAATTTAATTAAATTTTACAAATTTGAGTGTAAGGAAATGAAATTTTAGAAATTTTAATTAAGTGTAGTAATGTAATGTAATTTAAGTGGAAATTAATTTAATTTGAAAAATTATTTAAATTTTGAAATTCTAATAAAATTTAGTAAGTGTTATTTTGTTTAACTTTTGTAATTTTTGAAATTATAAATTCATTAAAGTTAATAAGTTAAGTGTGTTTTTATTTTGTGAAATTTGTGTAGTTTAATTAAATTATAGAAATTATCTAAATTTATTGATATTTGTCATCTTTAATTTTTTATTTGCATTTTGTGCTTAGATTGAAATCTCTTTTCGTGCACTTTGTTGTATTTGCACTTCAAGAAATAAATATTTATTTTAGAAGTTTTATTATTTAGTAACTAATATGTTAAAAAATATGTTTTTCATTGAATAACTAGTACTTTAAAAATTATTTGTATGCATGTACCATTGTATATAATAAATTTTAAATTTTATAAAATTGTGTATGTATCTTTATATGTAATAAATTTTAAATTTATAAAACTGTATAATAATAAGATAATTATATTGAATAAAATATTTTATAAATGCAAAAAAATATCAGTGACTTAAATTGTCTTAAAGTTTAAAACATAAAATTTCAAAAAATTATGTTGATTTGAAATGCAAAATAATCTATAATATAATTAATGACATAAGGTATATAAAAAAAATTATTCCTGAAATTGTAATGTTCTAAAATATTTCACAAAATTTAATAATATTCTAAATTATAACTAACATTCTCTAAAATTAAAAATTAATTACAAATGTCATAAAAATACTAAAAAATTAATTACTTAAATAGTCATAAAAATATCTAAAAAATTTACTTAGCCTCAGTTTGCCCAAAAAACAAAAAATTTAATAAATTATAAAATACATTCCATAAAAATTTAAAGTACATTATGAATATTATAAAAGACTCAAAATCTTGATTGCATTAAATATGCTTAAAATTTAAAATACAAGAAAATATAAAAAAAATTATATTATCCTAACTTGGCCACTAATAAATGCAAAAAGTGTATAAATTTTAAGTAATATTCCTTAACAATTACAAATTAGTTATGAATCCCATGAAATAACATAAATTAATAATATACTCGAAAATTTCATAAAAGTTCAAAATTTTAAAACATTAATAATATTCAATAAAAATTTCATAAAATTTTAAAGGTTTCCAAAAAATTAATAATATCCTTAAAAATTTTGTAAATTTTAAAAGTTTTCTTGTTCTATATTTGAATATTATACGTTTGGACTTAATGTTTATTTGAAATTTTATTTTAGTTTTTTTATTTTATGAAAAGAACAATAGCAAAATAATATGCAATTTATAGAAAATTAGATTGAATTTCCTATAAATTTCATAGAACAACATATACGTATAACTTTTAATACTCGTTTGGTGATATTCTCATTTGATGATGAGAATCATGTCGAATTGTTCAAAGTGGACAATTTGAAAATTTTATTATTAATATAACTTGCTGTATATAATATAGTTTAATTTATATGTTATTGGTAAATTCGATTGTGTATCTCCTAGCATGTTCTTTTGGTGCATAATGATAAATGTTGGAAATTTTTTTTCATTTTGGTGCACTAGAAAAATTGTAGTGAGATGCTACTAAAATTTTAGCAGTTATATGAACTATATTGTTATGACAAATTGTTATGTGATAATGAATTTCTAAAAGGGTTAGGTTCTGTTGGACTAGGATGGCTAATCGTAAATATAGAACCTCTTTTGATCTTGACAAAGTAGATTGATCATCACTAATATTTCAAATAAGTGTTGATTTTGCAGAAATAGATAAATCTCTCAAGAAGAGATGAAAGGAGTTGTTAAACTCCAAAGTAACATGTAAATCGCGACATCAATCCAGGATTCACGACCGCGACTCATGTTAAGACATGTTGAAAATCAGGCAGACAAAATTGCGAAGCCATTCTCGGCCGTGACCCATGCAAAAGAAGAAGCCTAATTGTGACAGTGGAATTCACGGTCTGTGTCGTGCCAGAGTCGCGACCGCGACTTTCAAAAACTTCAAGATAAGGATCAAGTTCACCATCACAGCTTGACAAGTGTCCCAAGTAACCGTTGAAAGTAAAAAATCACGATGGGCACTTATTGGTAGCGATCGTGAATTCAAAAGAAGAAGATGAGGACTTTTGGCAGAGAAATTTGCATTCATAGTCGCATCCTGTACAAGATAAATCGTGACCATTACATTTAAGAGTAGGTGAAAGGCAACAACTATATTTTTTTTGGTAAACTAATTAAAAGTTGCCATGTGGACTAGCCGTTAGACACAAACGGGATTTTCCTTATGAAATTTGGAAATCGCGACCGTGATTTCATCCTGATAGACATTTAATGCAGAATCTGCCTATCATGTCTCAAAGATTTGATGAGCTATGATCTGCAACGTCTTTTTAGTGAAGTTTGGATATAAATACACTACCAAACAACCATGAATAAGGTTGCTAAAGAATTTATTACAAGTGATTAAAGTTCTCAACCTTTGATACTCATTTCCTTCATTTTCTTTATGAAATTGTAATTGTTAGGTGTGAGCATTAAACACCAAGTTGTAAGGTTGTAGTGTTAGCCTGCTAAAACACTCAATGAAAGGTTTAAATGTGAGCTTAGTGAAACACTTGAGTGAGGTTGTGTGTTAGCCTAAAACACATTATTGTAAGGTTGTGTGTGAGCCATCAAAACACAAGTTGTTCAACTTGGATGTAAGCTTGAAAACACCTTGAGATAGTAAAATACCCAATTGGTTAATTGGGGAGTGGATGTAGGGTCAATTTTACCCGAACCACTATAAATCGATTGTCTTCATTCTACTCTTTCTTCTTCCCTTTTCTTTGTTTTTTGAAATTTTATACACCAATTCAACCCCCCTTCTTGGTGCTTAGTGACAACAAGTGGTATTAGAGCAAGGTTTTCACAAATCAAACCTTCATTGGGTGAAACAAGATCATGACACAGGAAGTAAACCACTCACAACTAAGGCCTTATTTTGATGGAACCGACTATACTCATTGGAAGTATAGGATGGAGATCTATCTTGACATAGATGTGGTAGACCTTTGGGATGTGGTAACTAAGGAATGGAAGCCTCCTACTAGAGTTATGGATGACAATGAAGAATTAATCCTAAGGGATGAATGGGTTGAAGCTCATCGAAAGTCAAATGGCAAGAACAAGAGGGCAATGGTCATTCTCCTAAGCTCATTTTCAAAAGAAGAGATTGGAAGAGTGCAACATTGTCAAACCGCACATGCCATATGAAAGACTCTAGAGAATTATTATGAAGGCACAACCCTAGTGAAGTCAAGCCATTTAGAGATGTATGTCACCGAATGGGAACTCTTCATGATGAAGGACAATGAGAACATCACGAAAATGACCAACCGGCTCTTATCCATTGTCACCAATATGAAGAAGTTTGGAAGAGCACTCACAAATTATGAGATAAACACCAAAATCCTTAAAACTCTTTCACTTGACAAATTTGAGGCTAGGGTGTGCAACATTCAAGAGTTCAATCCAGAGATTGGAAAGGTCCCAACTGATGTGCTCATCGGCAAACTCTTGACTCATGAGTTGGCCATTCAAAAAGATGAGCAAATGAAGAAGCTAAGGGGCCAAGGTGAAAAACCAGAAAAAAGAACCATGGGTCTCAAAGCTTCAACAAGGGAGAAAGAAGTAGATACATCCTCAAGTGAAGAGGACAGTGATAAAGAAGGAGAAGAGCTAGCCATGCTCTCAAGGTGAACCAAGGAATTGATAAGGAGGAGAAAAAAGAGAAGA
>CATIWR010113575.1:0-54796 GCA_949677035.1 Omphalea diandra
ATATATATATATATATATCTCAGTTTAGTGGCTTAGACGGCAACTTTCCTTCTTTTCCTCACCCCTTTTTGGGTTCCATTTCTGAAGAATCTTAAATTTTTTCACATCCTCTGCTTTTTCTTCTCATATGCGCTCGCCACCTTCGCCACGCGCTTTGCTTTGGCCTAACCTAACCTTTCCTTTCCTTCGTCCTATTCCCCTCTTTCCCTTCTTTTTATTATAAAAATAATAATATGGCAAAAGCAGAGCGCCATAACCATCCACGCATCCATCATCATCATCATCAACCGCAGCCTAAAATGAACGGTGACAAAAATTAACAAATCCATCATGGCATTGTCACCAGAATACACTAGAGACCTTCGTCGTACTCTCTGCACAATCATCACCATCTTCCTCCTCTTATCTGGTCTTGCAGTCCTTGTAGTCTGGCTAATATACCGACCCCACAAACCCCAGTTCACGGTGGAGGGCGCCGCCATCTACGATCTTAATACCACCACCCCACCCTATATCACCACGTCTATGCAGTTCACTATCCTCACTGGAAACCCCAACAAGAGAGTCTCCATCATATATGACAAACTGTCAGCTTATGTTTCCTACAGGAACTAAGCGACAACCCCTGCAGTGGTGCTGTCCCCGCTGTCTCATGACAAGAAGAGCACGGTGGCGATGTCGCCAGTGATGGGTGGGGCCCAGATGCCAGTGTCGGTGGAGGTGGTGAATGGGTTGGTGATGGATGAGACGTATAGGGTGGTGGCATTGAGGTTGGTGCTGTTGGGGAGGTTGAGATGGAAAGCTGGGGCCATAAGGACTAGAAGTTACGGGGTTTATGTGAAGTGTGATATTTGGGTCGGGTTGAAGAAGGGTTTGGTCGGCCAAGTGCCTTTGCTTGGATCTCCACAATGTAAAGTTGATATATGAAAGTAGTTAATGTTAAATAAGTAGTTAATAATAATTAATTAAGGCTGTAATAAGCTTTAATTAATTTCTTGTTCTGCCCTTTTATACGTACGACTTACCTTTTATTTTTATGAATTTCAGCACTTTATGTAGTTTTTTTTTTTTTTTAAATGTTGTAGGTTTGTTAATTCCTTATTTTCATCTTAAGTGATTTGTGTGTAAATCAATGCAAGATGTAAAAGGCAGACGAAAAATTTCAGATCAAGAATGAATCACAACAATGATTTTGTTGTTGAAGGGGCATCATTAATTTTCTTCCTGCCAAAATTCTAGGTGTTGGCTTTCCAACCAAACTAGGCAATATAATGGATACTTGTCGCTGTTATTGCATGCCATTTGTGCACCATCTGTCCTTACTCAACGTAGGTCCAACAGAGGAACATCCTTATCCATAGTGATTTTCTTTTGTACTTTATATAATAAACGTTAAGCACCAAAGCAGCATTTGTGATGTGTAATTGCATAATTAATAGTCACCACCACCTCAAAAAATTATTTTGAGCAATAAATATTGGCAAGTCGAAATTCCGGAACGACTTTTCTATCACTCGTGAGATGTAGGCTTTATTGGTTGGGGCTGTATTGCAACTTCAGCGATGACTAAAGATAGATGGATTCTTAGGATATGGAAACTTACACGATTCGTAACTTTTTTTTTTTTTATCTACAAAAGGAGCTAATCCATGGTCATCAAAGACCTAAGTACATCCACAACTAGACAATTTCATGCTAAAGAAAAAAAACCTAAGAGCCCAGCACACAAGAAG
This sequence comes from Omphalea diandra, assembly GCA_949677035.1. Lineage (NCBI taxonomy): Eukaryota > Viridiplantae > Streptophyta > Magnoliopsida > Malpighiales > Euphorbiaceae > Omphalea > Omphalea diandra. Next base: position 1,734 of record CATIWR010113575.1, read on the forward strand.
CTTTTAAACAAGGGGGAAAAAAAAAAGAGGCCGAAATTAATTAGCAGAAAATAATGATTTCATCAGACTTAAAAGTTTTTATTTTTAGAAGCTGATTTGAGACATTGTTGACTTCATTGTAAATATATTGAAACTCGATTAAAGGAAGAAAGAGAATAAGTTTTGAGATAGCATGAATATAAAAAAAAGAATAACAATATTATTAAAAATAAATAGATAATATTAGTTATTATTATTGTTATGATTATCATAAAGTTTGAATGTTAGAAATAAAAAAGGTGCAAATATAGAAAATTAATGAAAGATGTATAAAAATTAATTCAAGAAGATATAGATATTGAATATAAAGTGATAAAGTTATGTTGGTGTTCTTTTTTTTTTTTTTAAAGAAAATGCTAAACAATGTTAAATTTAAAGCGACCTTACAGACATATATGTACAAGGAGATGCTATACATATATTCATAGATACCTTGATGATTTAATCCTCTAATTCACTCTCTAAACATGTAGAACCTTCAATCTGAAGTTCGACATAAATTTGAAAGCTACATCACTTTCACGTCTCGTTTGAAAGTTGAGACCAACAATGGGCCATGGGGAAAGCTGAAAAAAGAAGGGAACTTATAGAAGCACATATGCAAAAAATATACATGTACCTGGTAAAAATGGCATAGGAATAGGATAGAATGCTAATATATTAATCTTTATATTCTTAACGAGAACATGATAAATTATTTTCATAAATGGTTAAATATATCTTTATTTTTTAAAAGTTAGTCTTTTGCAATGGAAAAACGCCAAACATGCTTTTCACTGACATTGAGAATCACTTAATAATCAAGACAAAATATTAGCAAGTTTTGGCCCGCGGCAATGAGGCCCATTACCCAACTCAAATTCAGACCCAATATTCAAGTGTAGATAGGCTTAACATTTGGTTTATGTAAGGCTCAACCTACTTGATCAACTATTGTATCGTAAGTCGAGTTTTAGGATTGCTTGAAGAGTCTAATGGCAGTTGCACAAGTCGTTTAATATTGATATGAATAAATCATTACAGAGTGTTAACGGTACCGTGAGGTTTTGATCATGGAATGGAAAGAATCGGTAAAAGTAATAACGTCATCTTATATTATATATGTAACCTATAGTTTTCCAGACTTTTAGTTCATAATTATATAATCAAATCCTTTGTTGGACTTGTCAAATAAGTTTGAGTGGCAACGTTAATTTTACTTGTTCTAGTTGTTAACTTGCCACATTAAACTAATCGACACTTTAGAATTAATCACTCGGAAAGCACATGTCCTTGCAACATGCCTACCTACTTATTTCGTTATTTTCTGAAGAAAAAGCTATACGTAATTGTACGGGTTAACATTAACAATGTTATTTATACGGTATTATTATTATATTATGATAAATGCATAAATAATACCATTAAAAAATTTATATTGATAAAAAGAACCATGCATAGATGCATTTTTTTAAAAAAAAAAAAATTAGAAATTCAAAATTTATTTATAAATACAACAACAGATAACTACACATAGATATTGAGTAGTTAAATGCATGATATGCTCTCCTCAATTTCCAAGACCCAAAGACAAAATAAAATAAAATGTTAAATGAAAATTAGCAACGAAATATTAATCTGTCCTTATGTATTATCATCATGGTGAGGAAGAGGCAATAGCTTAACTCTACATAAGGGGCATCTCCACTGATCACGGTCAACCCATGCATCTATGCATTCCCTGTGATATACGTGGCTGCAATTCACTAGCAATCTGATCTCTTCTTCTTTCTTAATGCAACTCAAGCATATTGCACAAGAATAAGAATCGTGCTGATGACCCACTTCCCTTCTTGATTCAAACTCCTTGAATTGCATCACCAAAAGCTTCTGCTTTATCAAGTTGGACATAACATGATTTATATGTTGCACGGAAATCAATCTCGGCAGGGATGAGTTGCGGTTCAATTCAAAATCTTGGCGATTCCAGTATTTTGCTCTGATGTTATTTATAAATTGACGGAGGAAATAGTGTGGCGTAGTTATAGTTGTGAATTTGATGACTGTAAGCAAAGTCATTAGGAGGAAATAAGGTGTGAGTTTTGGGATTTGGAGAAAAGTCCAAGAACCACCCATACCGTTGGGGCAACAAGTTTAAGTAGGATACGAGAAATATGGAAGTGAATGATAAATGAGGAAAGACCGTGGAGAAGCTTTGATATGGTCGGCACTGGATTGGAATAGGAGTGCATATATATATATATATATATATATATACACAGAGAAAGCTGACTATACACACAATTTATGTATAAAACAAGACCAGAGTTTGGTGAGTACGTTTAGACGTGGCAGGCGAAGACTTTCAGCTTTTACGTAATACACAAATAAATGGGGCGGAAGCCACTGACATGTGCCTCATAATTTCTCATCGCAAGAAATTAACCAGCTTCAATGAATAGGCAGTGGGGACATTTTATTGTCCAATGGAAGCCAGGATCAATGGTGTTGCCATAATTTTTATTTGACATATACTATCTTATATGTAGATTGATTGATTCACACCATATATAGTATAATGGCTAATGAGCTGGTAGGTATATTCCCACTCATGTGACAATAAGTTTTAGGGTCTGTTTCGTTATTGAGAATCCCAACCCCCATTTTTCAGGAAAATTAAAACGCAGCGGGGACCTTTTCATCGTCCAATAGAAGTTTGGATTTACCCATCTATCATTACATAAAAATATACTAGTTGGTGGTACTTACAGAACATTGCACTTAAAAAAAAGACGACTCCTTCTATAATAGACTTCACCTATTAAACAAAATTGAAAAAAATAATTAATTAATTTATTTTTTGTTTGTTGTACGAATGTTAGATGCTCTCAAAAATATTTGTAAAGAGTTAATGAATTAGTGGAATTTTCAAACCACTCAAATAAACATTTGAGCTGTACAGTTTGAATAGATTAATGCTAGTAGTAGAGGAGGATTAGATAATAGTGAAAAATTATTTAAAAATCTTTCAAACCATTCAAATAAATTTGTCAGAAGTAAACCCTCCCCATATTGCGTAGGCATAATGCCTTGGCCACTGGGGTATATACCCGGTGGTGCAATGAAAGAAACATATTGAAATAATAGTACATTACTTCTCCCATCCTAATACTACAGTTTAAATATGGTATGCGAATTTTAATGTACGCCGCAATTTAAAGTAAACTAAAATATATTAAGTATAAAATCTAAAAATGAATTTATATCAATATTCTAGAGGTTAAATTTTCATCTTAATGTATTATAATTTATTTTTATATTAGTAATAAGTTGATATTTTTAGTCGTAAGTATAATCATATTAATCTATTATAATTTTAGTGATTGATATTCAAAATCAATTAATGTAATTTACATAAAATATAATTGAATTATAATTTATTATAATATAAAAATAAAGATAAATCATGACAATTCATATAAGATATAATATATTATCATATTACTTCATTGTAATTTTAAATTGACAGATTAAAGATAAATTGTTATAATTTATATTGAATATTTTGAAATTATCTTGTTAAATATATCATAATTTATAATTATATCTAACTAAATAAGATATTTTACATATATGAGAGAATTTTATATATCATAATTGTAGTGATTATAATAATTATAGATAACCACATATAAGAAAATAGATGTAGAAATGCAAACAAAATCTTAGTTTATAGTTATATGTATATATAAATCTTATTATATATGAGATTCATAATAGTAAATAAATGCAAAATATAAATAATTTTTAGTTAATAAATTTGGTAATATAATATTTAGCTAGATAAGAAATGCTATATCTATACTTTAACTAATAAATATAAATAGCTAGATTGAATCATTTGATAAAAATTTGAACCTCTTTTATTAATAGTATAGATTATATGGTTCTAAAAAATTTTAGATGTTAATAAAATTTTAGTAAAACATAAAAAAATAAATGTATTTTATATAGAATGAAATTAATTTTAAATAACATAATTTTTTTTGAATAAAGTTTTGCTAAATTTCTAATAAATTATTTTTTATAAAATAGATTGAATTTAATAAAAAAAATAAAAACTATTTACTTTGATTTGATTTAAATTATATAAATTTATAGAATTTAAGGAGTGTATGAAAGTTTAATATTTTTCACAAAAATAAATCTATTAACAATATCAAACAGTGTAAGAAATATTATTTTTTATTGATTTATTAATTATTAAATATAGTTATTGATAAATTAAGATATTAAAAAATAAAAAAATAGATGTATTTAATTATAAATAATAAAGGTAAAATATAATATATTTATAGATAAATATTATTTATTTTTTGAGAGGATAGATAAATATTAATTATCGATAATTGTAATAATAAATAGTTAAATTATATAATACTATAATGATACTGATGCTCTGGAATAACCCAATACTTGATAGACAAGAGGCTTTAAGGGCCACGCTAATCCTTTCAGAGATCGATAAAATAAACCTCAACAAATATATAATCCATTTGTTTGGCCAACAATAATTTGAATCTTGCAAGATATGCATCATGGCTCTCTATGAAAATGGAAAACTGAGAAGTAATAAATATATCTCTTGATCAAATTTGCTTTTACCAGTTATACTATTTTAAATTAATGATATATATATATATTTATATTTCAAAAAAAATATTTATGTGTTATTGTAATTTTTTTTAGGAGTGTTAATATTGCATTATTAATTTAGTGTTAAGATATGAAACATGATCTCAATCCGTATAGATAAAATAGATAAAAAATTTTCTTCTTCTTATCTTATGTATCTTCAATTAATATGTCATCTGCAGCTGGCCTTATACGATTATAATAACAATTAAGCCAACACCAAATTATGTTCCAAATTTATAAAAACACGGTGGTTACTAATTCAATTTGAGTTTGAGTCCATCTATAATCATCTCTTTTCCTGAACTTGTTTTTTTTGAATTCTTTTTCTGAACTTGTGGAATACGTCAATTATTTGTTTAGATTAGTCACACTTAAATTAATTGATCAACAAATGTACATCAACGGATATATACTTATTATTATTTTCGTTAATTTATTGACCAACATTAATTAATTGGCAACTAGCTAGTTGCATTCGTAATCTACATCTAGAAATCTTCTTTGGTTAATAGATGTTATTATGAACTAATTTTTATGTAGTATGAAATTAAATTCTGTTTGTTTAATCGATGAAAGATAAGTCTTTCACATTAAGAGCAATACATATTTTATAGTTTTTCTGAATTCAACACATATTTTATTGTTTGGTATGGAAATTGAATTCGATACTAGTTAATTGAAGTTCTAAAGTCCACCAGGTAAATAATAACTAACTTTGTAAGTTTAGAGAAAATGACTAATTTTCCATGGAAGAACAAAGGGCGGCCGGCAGGAATGGACTAACACATAAAATGGGTGGGGAATGCGCAGGGCAGCCATTGAAAACGTCACAATCCAAATCTTTCACAACGTCACTGCAAAAAGTTCCTAAGTTTTCAATAGTTTTTTTGAATTTTTTGCTATACGATTTACGTAAATGTTAAGCTATAATTTTATTGATGATGATGACAAACTTGCTAACACCACAGGATGCTGATGGATTCTCCAATCACTAACCTAAATTTTATTTAAAAATTAATCTTAGAAAGCATAACTAATTGAGAAAAAAACCAAAGCTTAAATTATTATGTCAAGGTTAATATTATTTTTTTTAATCTAAACAAATTAATAGTATCTGAACTTGGAATTTTCTTATAATTATAGATTAGGTTTTGATCATATATATATTTCAGCTGAATCAATATTGAGAGCAAGAATACTGTGAAGTTAACGACAATCTTGTCCTCTTGTATATTCAATTTCACACTCAATAAGGGAATAGGGAATGGCGGACAACATTTTTTTTTTTTTCTTTTTAGTTAATTTAATTTTGAGTTGGAATTTTTGAACTCTTAGCAAAGAGCAAAAAATTCATTGGGTTATGGACAACATATTTCTTGTCATTGGTTCGGCACATGAATACAAATTGTACACTGTAATGGCGCCTTAAAATCGACATCACCTACAACAATGCTCTATGTGTCTATTACATTATATTATACACACAAAGCAATATCATAATTACATAAATATAATCGACAAGCTCAACTAACCTCTCCCAATATACATCTTAGAGTCTTTAAATCTTGTATGATTATGTTATTAAATTTTTGTACTTTAATTTGTATGTAATAAGTTTTTTATTTTTTATTATATTAAGGATGTTAGTGATAGTCAAAATGAAATCAACCAGAAATTTATTTATCACAGTTTAAAAATTATTAAAAAGTCACAATATTTTTTTTAAAAAAAAATAACACTATTTAATTAATAAAACTTAAAAGTAAAAAAAATTTAAAGCTATAAACTTAATTTTGTTTTCTAACTTTAATTATTTTAATGATGTAAAAAATAATATAATTTCTACAAGTCTTAAAATTTTATAAATTTTATCAAATTCACATTTATTATATTTAAAATTCTTAATGCAAGAAAAAATAAAAATTTAAGAGTTCAATCTATGCAAATTAAATTATAAAAGTTTAATAATATAATCATCGCAAACTTTAAAAAGTTGAGAATGTATTTTACCCAAATTAATCTCTACGCCCTGCTCGTCATATCAATTAATACAAATTAACTTTCGTTGAATATATTATTTGTTTTACACTCTCTTCATAAAAGTTAATAAAACTAGAAAGTATCGAGCACACAATCCTCATCAAAGAGAGAGGCAACCCTCTCCTCTCTGCATGGATGATCTGTCTCTGCTTGATGAGCAGGCAATAGGTTAACTCTACATAAGGGACATGTCCCATTACCATGGTCCATCCATGCATCCATGCATTCTCTGTGATACAAGTGTCTACAATTTGCTAGCAATCTAATCTCCTCTCCTTTCTTAATGCAACTCAAGCATACTGCACAAGAATAATAAGAAGAAGCAAGAAAGTCCTCATGGTCATCCATTGCCATTCTTAATTGAAACTCGCCGAACTCCATCACGGGAAGCTTCTTCTTTATCAGGTCGGACAAAACACCACTAATGCGTGGTACGGGAAGCAGTGTGGACGGTGATGCGTGGCGGCGGCGGGCTATCACCTCTGCTTCTTGAACATAGTCATGGTGGTTGGAATATTTTGCCCTGATGTTATTTATAAACTGAAGAACAAAATAGTGTGGTACAGTTATTGCTGTGAATTTGAAGGCTGCAACCAAAATTGTTAGGAGGAGATGTGGTGTGAGTTTTGGGAGGTCGATGGAAGCCCAAGAACCACCCATTATGGATCAGAAAGTTCGTTCAATTAGAATGTGACCGATATGGAAGTGAATCAAGAGGATGGATCAAGCGGGATAAGTTGTTGGTGGTATTCAACAGGAATACAACTGGATATATACCTGCAAACAGTTGGCTATACACAATTTAACTATAAAATAAAAGCTGACCTGGGTGAGTAATGTTTAACCCAGGCCGGCAGACTCGTTTCTCAGTACAACAGGTTAACCATATACAATAAGGGTCCATGTTCATATCATACTAGTATCAGATATAATATTTTGATATTAAATAAATAAGTACACTAATAAGATGTAAAAAAAATTCACTTTAAATAATAAATAAATAAATAAATTATTAGTAAAACATTAAACTGGAATTTGAAACAAATTTCAATATATACTGAGATGACAACAAAATAAAAAAACATATAAATTCATATAATTGGGAAAATTAGATATATTTATACTATAAACATAAATAAATAAACTTCCAACCATATTATAAGTTTTTTTTTTCCATTTTCTAGCTAAGCCAACAAAAAATATAACTTAGGTATATAGTGACACTAAGTTTTATTAGTCATTATCTTGATAATGGATACATTGTCATATTAGTTAAAGGAAATCTAAAATTTAAAAGCATATTGATTAAAAGTAATGTAAAAAAAACTAACACAAAACTCACAATAAAGCGATTAAGAAGTTTTGATTCATTATTGTAATAGTAAAGACTACTTTAATTGTAAGTGAGCAAATATTTACTCTCTAACCTACCAAGTTGTCTGTTGAAATAAATGTTTATAAACATATTTGTATCTATATATTTTTTTATATTAAAAAATATTTTTAAGATAAAAGCTATTAAAATATGAATTCTCAATAGCTTGGATTACGAGGCACGACACGATGGCTTAAGCCCAATGATAACATTTGTGTTGGTGATTTCTATTTATATAGCAGAGTCAGTATTTTGAAGAAAGTGAGAAGTAACTGATATATTTTTTTCTCGATAGATTATTTTTCTATCCAAAATATTTGAATGTTTTATAATCATATTAACTTGATTTGTCCACCAGAATTTTAAAAAATCTATTGGGTAATTATTTAATATTCATTTTGCCCTTGCTCAAATTAAATAGTTTAATACAGTTGTACACTCCACTTGAGTGAAATGAAACGTGTTTGAAACATTATGATTATAAGATAATCATAATATAATCTTAACTTTGTCTGTTAATGGTTGTTTGGAGTGGGCTTTGTCATTTTAATAGATTAAAACATTATGATTTAATTTGGTGAGATAAATTATTTAATTAGTTGCAAAAATGTCATATTTCTATCCGTCAATACAAATTAAGATTTTGTTAGTGTTGGGTTTAGGTATAGTATGAAGTCCAAACCTGGAGACTAGTTACTGTCAAGTAGTAGAAAGCAAGACTCTTATTATGGATACTCCACTAGTCACGAGAAGAGAAGAGCTGAATGGTGGAATGCGAGAAGGATCAATGGTGAGTAGACTTTGAACTTCTTCCATTAGTGTTAGCAATTACTATTTCTTTCTTTATTAGTGTGAGCTTTTTATATGTTGTCAATTCTGTTTCTTGATATGCCTTGCTCTTCATCGGGTTAGTTAGATTTACTCTTATTAATTATTTTATGCTCTCTTTTGTATTCTTTTACGTCTTCTATATGATTGATATTGCTCAATATTTTTAATTTGCTATTTCAGATTTGTTTGTAAGTAAATTCTCTTTTTCTTGCATTTGGCACTGCTAGCGTTCAATGGGTGCCTGCTTCTACTTATAGTATTAATACTTGACTTTTATTTCCATAATTTACAACTACACCTACACCTTGAGTATAATCGAGCACTAGTTTTCTTATTGGTTTATTAAATGTTTTGTTCTCTTTGGGTTTCCTCTTTTATATATGTAGTTATTGTCATTTAGAATTGCAAGCAATGTCATGTTTGCTCAGCTCAAGTTTGACAATTCTTGCCAAATATAATTTTCTTGGCGTTCCCTTTCATTTTATTTTATTTACTCAACCTGTCAGATATTTGTGATTAATGAGAAAAATATAGTTTTTCTAACCAATGTAAGAGTAATTCCTTTTTTTAATAGTCATTGATTTAGGTCGAGTTTGTCATATGCTGAAGGATATTTTCTCCAATATACATATGAGAATCTTGGTATTATAAAATTTATTTATAAATCTATATTTTATACGTTTCTATAAATCAAATTATGTCAAATTTGATAAAAATTTTCAAATGAATTTAAAAATCATAAAAAAATTTTATTATGATAAAAATATTTTAAATTGAAATATTTGTTCACTCTCTTTTTCCTCTCTGCATTCTCTGTCCTTTTTCTTTTCTTTCTTCAGTATCTCTTGCTATTCTCTCCTCTTTCTTCGTTTTCTTTCTTTTCTCTCTCGTCTTGTTTTTTATATATCCCTAAATATTTTAAAAATAAAATAAAATAAAATATTTTTTTATAAAAATGAAATACTTTATTGAATTCTACACTGAAACTAAATATAAAATTCATTTCATTTTAAAATAAATTTTATTTTTATTTTATAGTATGTCAAATATAAAAACTTATTTACAAATAAATTCTAGAAGAAAGATTTTCATCTATGTTGGGTGTATCAAGTCTGTCCAAACCTCGAGACAAAGGAACATACTCTACTAGTCCAGGAAAGAGTTCCATGTTTATATGATTAGATTGGAGCTAAATGGCGGAATGCGAAGGGGATTCAATGGTGGGTAGACCTTCAAAACTACCATTAGATCCTGTTAAAAATTATTATTTCTTTCTTTATTAATGTGAGCTTTTCATATGTTGTCAACTCTATTTCTCGGTATGCCTTGTTTGTTGGAGTTGGTTAGTTTCACTTTCACCTTATTATTTTACGGTTCCTCTGTATTCTAGATGATTGATATAGCTCAATATTTTAATTAATTATCTATTTTAGCCAACATATTTTGATTTTCGTTTTCTTGTTTTTGGCACTGCTTAGATATATGTGTGTGTGTGTATATATATATATATATATTGCTCTTTCTGTCTATAGTATTTTTGTAGTTTATTTCCATAATCTGTACACAGCTTGAGTTTAATTGTGGGCTGGATTTCCTTACTTTATTAAATGTTTTGCTCTTTGGGTGTGTCTTTTTATGTATGTATCATATCCTATTGTCATTTAGAATTGCAATCAATGTCATATTTGTTCAAGTTTGATAGTTCTTGCTAACAGCCTTTTAATGTTCTATTTGATTTAATATTAATTTAACTTGTTAAATACTTATGAAATTGATGAGAGAAATATTGTTTTTTTGTCCCAGTCCTTACTCCAATTGGCAGGAAAAAATACAAATTGTTTTTTAGCAGTAAGCAAAGGTATTTAGTATCTAATATTTATATTTTTTTATGTCATATTAATATATGATAATTCGTTTTCAAACAATTTTAAGAGTAAATCTTTTGGGTTGATCTCTGCATTTAGAATAGGAAAATTGACAAGATGCCTATTTAGGAATAAACACAAAAATATACGTTGGAAGGTTTAGTTTCTTGAAAATACAGATTTGCGAGTCAAGATTTTCAATTTTACGCTCTAGCTGCCCCTCACTATTATTCACCTTTCTTCTTCTGTCTCATCAATAACTAAATTACTAATTTTCCGTCCTTGATGGCAACACAAACCCCTCTAAAAAGTTCTGAGCTGATACGTTTTCTTTTTTATAATGAATATGAGAAATTTTATTAAGAAAAAGGGGCAAGCTAGTGCTTAATGACACATCAAACTTGCCAACAATATACAGCTAGATACATAGGAAACAATTCCTGCCCACTAAACACATGCTCAACCAAAGCAAATAATTATGAATTTGTCTCACTGCTTAACACCCCAATATAAAACGACGCACCTGTCATCCAACAGCAAAGAAAATCATCAAAAACAAACAAAAAGGCGTCAATCCACCGACTGTCATCACAATATAAAACACAGGCTGATCCGTTTTCTTTATTTACTGAGTTTTAATGGTTCTTTTATTGGGATTATTGGTCGCTATTTGTTTCCATCTCTTTTTGAGGGTGAAATAGCGAGCTCACTTTGTCAATCCACTAACTAAACTATTGGTATGATGTTATCATGAATCCCGACAGGTTTTGATCACTCAATTTGTTAGATTTTCACCATATGTTTGGTTGGTAGGTTGGTAAGTTGGTTCTATCGCTGTTTTCTTGATTATTGTTGGTGTTGTTGGGCAGATGATGAATCTCGTGCTTTAATGGGTAATTTGCGTTTGAAATCTTTTCACTGAGGCTAAAAAAATTCAAATTTTATTATAATATTTTAAAAATTAGATGAACTCATAAAATTTTATCATAAAAGTACAAAAAAATGTTTATTATTGTTATTGGTTTACCAATTCATAGAAAAGATGAATAACAATTATTTCAAATTAATTTGAAGTTTATTTTCAATTTATCAAATTAAATTCTCATATTCTCTCTATATATGTCTCTTTCTCTATTTTGACATCATCACTAATTATAATGTTTACACATTAAAATCTTTTAAAAAATTTATTTAATTTTAATCTCAATTTATTAGCTAAGAAGCTTTCAAGAATAATCCAATCTTTAAAAATCATAGTAGAATTTATATAGAAAATTTTATTTTTATCTTTTACTTTTATTTTAGATATATCAGTTCAAAATTTTAAAAATTAAGTATAAAAAATAGTTTACAAAAAATATTTATTTTAGTTTTATTTTGATATTACTTTTGATTTATGAAACTATCGATAAAACAAAATAATAATAATAATAATTTGAATATAGGTATCACAGATAAAACATTTATACGCTGTAAAATGTTTACAAATGATTTATTACTAGTTTAATTACAAAAACAGTTTGCATCAAAATATTTATCTTAGTTTTATTTTATATTTATTTTTAGTTTATAAAATCATTGATAAAACAAAACAAGAACAAAAACAATTAAAAGATAAGTATCATCGATAAAATATTTTTATATACCGTAAAATATTTATAAATGATTTATTATTAGCTTAAGTACAAAAAACAATTCACATAAAAATGTTTAATTTAGTTTTATTTTGGGTTTACTTTTAGTTTACAAAATCATCGATAAAGCAATAGCATCATTTTTAACTTTTAATAAACACGATTTTCTCTCTCTTTATTATTGATTTTTAGCAAAAAAATATTTATTTGTTAACATTTTTTAATTTAAAATGCATAAAAACTCATGATTTTTTATTTTAAACAACAATAACAATAAAAACACCAATTAGATCTTATAAAACAAAAGCAAAAACTCACATAAATTTTCATTTTCTGCATAAAGTGCACAAACAAGAAACAATAAAATTTTTATATATGGATTATTTTTTACTTATTTATGGTATATATAATCAATAAATCTGGATTCAAATTATAACAATTTAGATAAAATTCAGAATCAAACGAGTGATCAATCCGGTTTTTATCTAAATAAGTATTTAATCTTATTTTTATATTTCTTAATTATTAAAATATATTTTAATATTTGAAAGCTATTTTAATAATATTTTTAAATTTTATATATTATTGAACTAATTAAACTAGATCAACATAACCAATTAAACTGGTCAAACTGAGAATAGTCAATTTATTGAACACTAATTGATTTAATTTTAAAAATAGTGATTATAAGTTTGGTTTTTTATATTTGTTAATATGACAATAATTATTAAAAAGAGAAAATTGTCTCTTATTATATAGTCATATAATGGTTTATAATATTGATTTGATAATTAAATTTTTACAATAATAATAAGTAAATATATATATATATATATATTTAATTAATTAGGGGCAATATTCATATATATAAATATAATTAATTAGGGGCTAGTTTGTTAATCTCCACGGAAGTGAAGCACATGCGGTCATGGGATCAAAGATTTTCTACGTGTCAAACATTTCACAGATGCAATTAGGCAAATAATTAGGAAATTGCTAGAGCGTCGGCTTGGTCGACGAAGCCCAAGGGGCCAAGTCTAAAGTCTTCCTTTTCAGAAAATTAAAAAAAAAATTAGACAGAAAATAAAATAGCGTAACGATGAAATGCTAAAAGAGTAAAAATGAAAAAGTAGATATATTATATTGTTTTTTAAAAATATAATGGGTACATAAGTCTTTTTTTTTTAAAATAAATAGGATGAATAACGTATTTTTCTCTTTAAAAATACTTATTAAACCTTATTTTTAACTGTTGAACTCAAAAATCAAATTGAAAAAAGTGAATTCTATCTTTAAATGTTAATTCTGTGAATTCTCGGCTTATCCTAGTTGATTACAAATCTATGTCACCAAAGCTATCTTTTAACATTATGCATTTCTTTAGTTGTATCACCATGATTAAGACATTTGAGGATACCTTGTAGTTAAGCTACTCTTAACTTAGCGTGTCAAATAGAAGAATCACCATTTTTTTGATAGATGAACGTCCAATGAGTGAAGCTCTTTAAATTATTATAAAAAAGTGAAGATCTTTACATCTGATGGGAGTATTTTATCATTGAAATAGCAGGAGAAAGTATCCCTGGTACATATATTATTACTATAAAGTATAAGTGCATCATCATCACCATGAGTAGGCAAGAAGTGATTTTTGGTGTCTTCGTTTGGTTACAAGCCCACGTTGTTAAAGTCAGTAGACAAGAAGTTAGCTTCGTCGTAAGATAAACCCTACAATATCATTTACATTATTACACTATAATATCATAATTAATAATTTATTATTGAATTAAATAAAAATTATTATTTATTATTAAATTAGATAGAATTAGATACCGATAAATTAAATAAAATTATTATTTATTATTAAATTAAATCATGTTATTTAATGATATTATAAAAAATATTATTATATAATTACAAAAAATGTTACTATAGAATACGAGCGCATGTCCCTCAACCATGCATCCATGCATTCTTGGTACACGTGGCTGCAGTTTGCTGGCAATGTAATATCCTCTCCTTTCTTAATGTAACTCATGCATGTATTGCAGAACTAAAAGAATAATCATGATGACCCGCTTCCATTCTTTAGTTCCATCGTAAGCAGTGAGCCACCCCATATCGATATAAACATTTAGATTGCACAGATTTAAATTAAAAACAAGTATTATTAAATAAATATTTAAATGATTTTATAAAAATTTATATAAATACTAAAGAGTCTAAAATAAGAAATAAAATAAAATCTAACCCGAATTAGAAAAAAAACTCTAAATTTTTAAAAATAAAAAAAAATAATTCATTGAAACTTAAAAAGAACGATTTTTTGCTTGAAAAATAGATCCAATTGAATAAGTTGAATTGACTTTGTTGCAATACATATAAATAAGTATTTTTCAATATGTTACAGATCTTATATAATTCATCCAAAATCTCAATTTCTAATTTATATATAAGGCACTTTAAAATCTACTTTTGATTGAATATCAGTATATTTTTAATATATTATAACCTTCATAATAACTCATTCAAAACCTCAATTTTTAATTTTAGTGTAAAACTCTTCAAAAAAATACTTCTATTTAGATCTAAGAACTGAGTACTTCCCTTCTCCACATCCGGGAGCTTCTTCTTTATCGAGTGAGATTCAAAATTGCTAATGTACGGTGAGGGAAACTGTGGCGACTGTGATGATAGGGTGCGGCTCGCCTCATGCTTCTTGAACATAGTCTTGGTGGTTGAAATATTTTGCGATGATATTTTGTATAAATTGATGGAGGAAAAACTGCGGCATACTTATTATTGTGATCTTGTTGACTGCAAGCAAAGTTAGTAGCCAGGAGGAGATACGGAGTGAGATTTTGGGATCCCTGCTGCAGTCAAAGAACCACCCATTGGGGCAACCGTAACAGGAGTATAACTAATATTTAGTCTACACAGTCAATTTGTCAATCTTAAAATTAAAATTAAGTTGATTGTGACAATTTCATCTGATTTAGTCCTTATCACAGTTGGGTTTTTTTTTTTTTAAGAAAAAAAAATTATTTCAATTTCATTAAAATATTATGAACCATATTATATAGTGTGTTTGTTCATCATATTATTAACTATCCTTTGCCTTTCTAGTCTTTGAAAGAATTACACTTGTCGGGCATAGGGACGATGCAGAAATTCTAACCATCTAATTCAATTCAAAGGATTTTCGTATGGGATGGTGTCCAAACGTGTAGACTGAATCAATGACTAGAAGAGACTACAATTTTATTTGATAAGAGGAGTGCTGAACGGTGGAATGCGAGGAAAAATCAATGGTTGGTAGACCCTCAAAAGTTCCTGTTCACAATTACTATTTCTTACTTTACTATTGTGAACATATATAGAGAGAAAGAGAGAGCACTTGCATTAGTAAGTGCATTACATGTGATTATTTATTTTATTTTATTTATTATTATATTTATTCATAAAATTAAATTAATTGTTTTAAATAATAAATGAGTTTAATATATGTTTGATCTTATATAATGTTAAACCTATCATTTTAATTATTTCAAAAGTGAATGATTCATCTTTTATCATATTTAATTAGCATACTTTATGATAATATGAAATATTTAGAAAAATGATTAATAATAATCTGATATAAAATTAATAAAAATAAGATTTAATCATCTTTATGAGACTGAATAAAAACAATACAAAAATACAAAAACATAAAAACATACTTATAAATGAATATAATATAACTTTATAGGTTAAAAAGTAATCATAATGTGTCCGAAAGTTATTTAAAATAGGTGTATATAATTTGGTGTGGACGACAACTTTGCTATATGTTTGTTTTATATATTGGTATTATATATTTATTTGGTTGTTTATGTGATTATTTTATCAAAAATAATTAAGAAAATCATGTGTGTGATTTTAGCTTATTGAAAAGTATTGTTGAATCTTAAAATCTGCTCTTTCTATGTGCATATGAATTTTTCCTATTAAAATATAAATTTATTAATTAACTGCTATTTTAAACTCTTTCTACAAATTCATGTGTTAAGATATAGTTAATACATAAAATACCTAAATTTATATTTAAATTAAAAATATTTTGACCGGTTCAAAAGTTTTATCCTATCTCTCTATACATATGTGTGTGCAAGAGAGAGTTTTCACAACATTAAGAATGAAATGAATCTAGTCAATATTTTTTATAAAAAAAAAAATAACAAAGAAGCTATATATCTTTAAACATATGTAAAATTAAAATACATTATTTTCCTAACTAAACTCACCCTAAAATATTAAATGAATGAAATGAATATAGTCAATATATTTTTTAATAAAAAAAATATACGTGATAACAAAAGATATGGATCTTTAAACATAGGTAAAATTAAGATACACTTTGCTGTTGCCCTCCCATTTTCCTAACCAAACTCACCCTAAAATGTTAATGGGAAATGTTTTAACGCATGAATTCATACAAAATAAGGGTTAATTTATGAATTCATACAAAATAAGGATTAATTAAGGTAGATAAGCCTTAACAATACATGCACGCGCGATTGATTGAGAATCATTAAATTTGTGGTTATAACCACCAATTTGATGGTTCCAATGAATTCGTGCATGCATAAATTGGTACGGCTTAGTGCATATTCTAGCTGGTAACAATTCTATGCCGATAAAGTAAAGCAATCTTTCCCGTTGTCTATTTCCTTAGTTATATTACCATGATTCATGAATTTGAATTTATGTGATTTGAGGATCTCACACAGTTGAGTTGTTGTTAATATAACTTGCCAAATGAAGAGCAACAATTATTCTTTTCTGTGAGATAAACGTTTCTGGTGAGCTTTCTTACAAGTATAGAAGGCTTATACTAATATGTTTAATTTTTAGTTTCTGGTGAGCTTTGTGCCTGAGGCTCATCAGATGCATGATATATACTCTCATTTCCCATCTTCCCAACCCAAAATAAGAAGCAAATAAACTACAAAGCATCAGGCAAATAATCATCATCAAGAGCAGTTAACCTGACTCTACACGTGGGGCATGTCCTATGACCATGGTCCACCCATGCATCCATGCAATCTCTGTGATACACGTGGCTGCAATTTGCTAGCGATCTAATCTCCTCTCCCACATCAATGCAACTCAAGCATATTGCACAATAAGGAGAAGCAAGGAAGTCCTCAAGATGATCCTTTTCCATACTTGATTGAAACTCGCCAAATTTCATCGCTGGCAGCTTATACTTTATCAAGTTGGCCTCAACCTGGCTAATATCTGGTATGCGCAGCCTCATCTCTGCTTCTTGAACACTATCTTGTTGGTTGAAATATTTTGCTTTGATATTATCTATGAATTGATGAAGAAAATATCGTGGCACAGTTACAATTGTCAAGTGGATGAATGCAAGAAAGGTTAATAGGAGGAATTGTGGTGTGAGTTTTGGGATATCGATGTTAGTCCAAGAAACACCCATTGGGGGCGACAAGTTTGATGAGAATATGGAAGTTAATAAATGAGGGAGGAGTCGTGGAGCACAATTGAAATAGAAGTGCTTGGTGTCTTTATATACCCAAAAAAAATTTTAAAAAAAGTTTATTATAAACACAAATTTAATTATTAAATAAGAGCTGACTTGGTAGTGGGTAGCCGGACTTTTGCAGTTTAGACCGCCGTGGGGGGCAGACCAAAGCTTTTGCGTTACAGACGGGAGGTAAATCACATCCAATGACTTAAATTACTGCGTATAAAATATTATCGTGGTGGTCAAAAGGTTGGTGGTTAATTCCGGACTCATCACCAGTCATGTGGCTTTATAAGTTTTGGGCTCTGTTTCTCCTAAACCCAACATTATCTAGGGGAAATGATATTTGTTTTGTGGTAACGTAAATGAAAAATTATTGGGCAAGCAATAGTGACCTTTTCATTGACTTCATAATAGGGTTTTTATTCATTTATTTAAACTGAAATGCACTCATTTGAGTTTTTTTTTTTTCTTTTTGGTTAATTAAATGGCATATTTGAGGTTGTCCAACGCATTTGTATATAATAGGTGGGTGCAATATTATGAAACATAGTTTTGTGAAATTGATATTCCAAGTTGGGGCCAGTGATAATCCTATCCTATTAATTCCCAAGTCTAATGGGCTGGTGGGTTTTCCCCGTTTCATGGTGTTCTGTGCCAATAAGTTTTCGGCTTTGTTTCTCCTGAAAGAAGCCTGTATATAAGAAAAACTCTGAGTCAGTCGGTCTGCACCTATTCAATGCCCAACCGAAGCCAGAATCTCAATCGCCAATTATGGGTCAAAGATTCAACATCTTTACTAGGGTCTAATAATGTTGGTTTTGTTTGTCCATACCATACTCCCCACTAAAACAAATTTTCATGTCATAATCAAAGAAAATAAAAGTAACTGATCATTTTAAGAAAGAAAATGATTAATATATATTAATTTTACTATTTCATCCTTAGTATTTTTTGAACTTATTTATTGGATTATAACATCATTAATTTTGTGTATAAATCATTTAGTTTAGTTAGATTATTAGCGGAGTAATTAAACTTTTTAACATCATTAATGTTAGCGAAGTATTCGCAAATACTAATTGCTATCCTATAGAAAATCCTTTGTTAATGATTGCAACGAAGAACACTTTTTTTCCTTTTTTTTTTTTTTCAAAACTTCCTCTCTTATTTCATAATGAGAGTGCTCCAATTGGAAAAATATACATAAAGTTAGGGCAGATAAAAAGTGCCACTGCTTCTGGTATTTTCCATTGCTTGTTGGTGCAGGGACATTATAGTAATTCTATACAATCTAGTCAAAGATGACGGTAGAGACTTCCATTTTCTTCCTTCTCTCAAAAAAAAAAACTATTTTCTTCCCTTATCTAGAAATAACAAAATGACCCAATTACAAACCTCCAGTCCAGCAGCAGAAAGAAAGAAAGGAGAGGATTCATTACTGCTATAACTCATAAGAGAGGTGCGGCAAGAAAAGAGACTTCCGTTTTTTATAGAAGGCGACAAGGATTTACATTCAGTGGTTAGTGGAGCTCACAACTTTTCTTTCTTTTCCTCTTTAATTTGTTGCATATCTTTGGTTAATAATTAAGTATGTGCTCGGTGGTCAGCTCCATTTTGGCCTCGATTGATGGGTTTCTTAGTAGGTGGGTTCTTATTTCATTATTTTATTTAATGTTTTCTTCTTTGGGTCTGTTGTTTATGTGTGTCATCTAGTTTCTATGTCTGTCGTGTTTGATCATTCTACCACCATTTTGCTTTTCAATCATTGCATTCCTTTAGATTTTATTATTAACCCAATTTGTTTTTATATTTTTGGGATTTATTTTGAGGAAATATTTTTTTTATTTACACAATTACCTCAATTTGTAGACAAAAGAAATAGTCTTAACTGTGTATGAGGAACTTTCACTTCCGTATAAATTTTCTTAAAGTCGCACGAGGTTTGCCAGGTATTTTGGAGGTTTATTTTCTTTTCCTCACTTTTGTGATCTGTAGGTGTAAGAAGATTTTCTGAAAATTAAATTGGTTTTTTATGCCCTCAGAGGTAGCCTATTATGTCTGTCCTTCAATGTTAATTCTGCGAATTGTTGGCAATTCTAGCTTGATGATAGTTCTACTCCTTTAAATCAATCATGTAGCTTTTCTATTTTTTAATTGTATCACCATTATTCGTGATTTTAAATCTATAGTTCAGGATCCCTTACTGTTAAGCGTTCTTTAATGTGTCAAATGGAGAACAGTTATTTTTATTTTGCTGTTAGATAAACATCTCTTAAGTGTAGCTTTTTACATCTGGTGGGAGCAAGGTTAGCATTGAAATAGATGGATGAAGTTTTCTTGGTGTCTGTTCATGCAAATTTTTCTTTCAGAAAAAAATAAAATAAAATAAGGTTTTAGGAAGTTTTTATTTTTTTCAAGGTTTGTGCTTGAGCATGCACTGTTTGGATTGTAAGCTCATCAAATGCCTGATTGTTTGCATAAAATTTCAGCACAATATGCCAAAATGTTGAAATTCTTCCTGTTGGTGGTTTTCAGCAATCTTTTATCCTGGGTAGACTGCCTGTGTTCCATTTCTCTTGTTCCACTCATCCGCAAGCTCCAGTTGTGTAAAAAGACCTGGAAGTTGAGAATCCTTAAAATTTATGCCTTCAGTGCTTGAATGTCATCCGTTGTTCTCACTCATTTTAATTGCTTTAACTATTATTAGTTTGCATACGTTCTAGTTGTTTTTATTATTAATTTTCTGTTTTATTTTGTGATGTTAAGCCAGTACTCTATGTTTCCATGTTAAAATGGGAAGTTCATATACAAATGATATAACATTCTTTTGCAACTTTTAAATGAAGCTGTGTCCTGCATGTGATACTCATGGTGTTGCTGAAATAAAATTTCAGATGGAAGAACTAAATCCTCAACATGGGCAAATTATTGAAATAAGTGTTGATGTCCCTGATGGGGGTAGCAGGACTGCAGGGAATAAGATATGTGGAGAAGCACCTTGTGGATTCTCAGATGCTGGAGCCAAGTTCAAAGATGCAAAAGAACGATCAGCCTCTATGCACACACTCCTGATGGCAGTTGCACTTTGTGTATTCTTTATGAGTATTGAAGTAGCTGGTGGCATCAAAGCCAATAGTCTTGCAATTTTGACTGATGCTGCCCATTTACTTTCAGATGTTGCGGCCTTTGCCATTTCCATGTTCTCTTTGTGGGCAGCTGGCTGGGAAGCTACACCGCGGCAGTCATATGGATTTTTTAGGATTGAGATTCTTGGTACTCTGGTTTCCATACAGCTTATATGGTTGCTTGCGGGGATTTTAGTATATGAAGCCATTGTTAGGCTTATTAATGATACAGGTGATGTAGATGGCTTTATGATGTTTTTAGTTGCTGCATTTGGCCTTGTTGTGAATATCATCATGGCTCTTTTATTGGGTCATGATCATGGGCATGGCCATTATGATCACAATCTTGGGATGGACCATAGCAAGAAAATTACCACTCACCACCACAATCACCATGACGAGCAATCAAAAGATGAACACCATCATCCAGAGCACTCCAAAAATGAGCACCATCCCACTTCCGAAGAAAATGTTCCATTCCTGGACAAAGGAAAAGGCAGCCAAGGAAAAAAGCGGCGGAATATAAATGTACGAGGAGCGTATCTACATGTACTTGGGGATTCAATCCAGAGTATTGGGGTAATGATTGGAGGTGCTATCATATGGTGGAAGCCTAAGTGGAAGATATTTGATCCGATCTGCACCCTGATTTTTTCTGTTGTAGTTTTGGGTACAACAATCAAAATGCTGCGAAATATACTTGAAGTCTTGATGGAGAGCACTCCACGAGAGATAGATGCAACGAAGTTAGAAAATGGATTGTTGGAGATGGCGGAAGTGGTGGCCATTCACGAGCTGCACATATGGGCCATCACAGTCGGCAAGGTCCTCTTGGCTTGTCATGTGAAAATCAGACCAGAAGCAAATGCAGATATGGTTCTGGACAAAGTGGTAGAGTACATCAGAAGGGAGTACAATATTAGTCATGTTACCATCCAGATAGAGCGTTAGTGGAGGCAATGGATAGACTGTTGTATTTGGGGCCTTTTGTTCGGAAACGTCCAATTTTTCTATCGTGTGGGTGCAAATAATCTTTGTACCGACATTTTTCAAACGTTGAGCTTTAAAAATTTATAGCTTTGCACATTCGCATGTCTGTTGCGTTTTTTTTTTTTTTTTTTTGATATGATTGCATGGCTGTTGCTTATTTATCAAATATCCTGAATTTGCAATTAAAGAGTTTATCTAGATCAAGTTGACCAAGTCATTGCTTTTGCTTCATCTCATTCTAGTTACCAGATAAGTGTGACATTTGCATGCACCATTCATTCTATAGGAAGTTTTACGTCGGGCTAGGCAAGGAATTGCATCATCTTGATATTGGTTTCATGTATGTAATACCAATATGACTAGAAGTTGGGGTCTACCACTGATAATTTTGATCGGTTAAATTACTGCCGGAAGCAGGATTTTATTGTTATTATTATTATAGTAAGGAATTTTTGGGTTTTATCTAGTATAATTTTTTTTTTTTTGGGGCCGATAACGCAGTTCTATTAACGTCTAGTGAATTTATTTTAAAAAATTATTTTTTAAATAATTTTGCAACGTATTTAGACTCAGAATAATAAAAAAGAACGCCCTCGTATAATTTGATTCATGGAAGCATGATGTCTGGGTGTGGGGGGGCACTGTTACCACTAAATTAAACGAATGAGATTTGCTGCCATCTTATACAGGGAAAATGATGGGCAGGACTCAGTGAATTAACTTGGATTGCGGTGGATGGCTAAAAGATCCCGGGAAGGATGACCGGAGAGAAGCTTCTTCACAATGTGAAGTTGTGAGGTGAGAGGATAACGTCCAAGGGGCTAAAGGGTAGGTAGAAATCTCATTGGTTTTATTTTTCCTCCCCTGCTTGTGGTCTGTAGGTGGGATAGAGTTGATCAGAGCTACAGGACAAGGAGAATCCCATTGGTTATGTTGTGTGGCGTAAGGTATGCCATAGTTTGAACGGAGGAAAATGGAAGCCTTAGTTTAGAATGGATAAGATTCTTGAACGTTATCAAAAAAAAAAAAAAAAAAAAACATTTTGGCATTATCAAGCAGTAAAGGAATTTTATTAAATTGTATTTGTCTTCTTTGTAAATACTTCGAATTTCATGTACATGTATCTGTTTTCAGCACTACTGATCTATTTGATTGCTTCTGCTTCTGGTGATGTAGAGAGGAGGCAACAACCATGTGAGAAGATCATTTAGAAGGGTTTTATCTCAAGGAAAAAGAACACAATACGCCTTATAGGACAATGTTGACGCTAATGAAGTGTGAAAAGTCTGATAGCAACCCTATGTTATTATTTATTTACATATTTTTTAAAAAAAAAAATTGAGAGACATGGTGCCTTGATCTCTAGGCAATCTCCCCGTGAAGGGAAGCTGTAAATTCAGTGTTTGTTTCATGAATTTCCTAATAGCTGACACATTACAACTCATATGGAGTGGTATGATTAGATGATGGGTTTTGTAGAGATCAATAATGGATGAACAGTAAAGGAAAGGAGTGAATCTGTGACATCGGCGTATCCGTTCGTGCTTGCTTCCCCTTGGGGACAAAACTTTCCTCTCGACACATTTAATGAAAATCTTGCCATCATCTAAGGGCATACTACCCTACCAATATTTTCAGTTATTCAGAACGAAAGCAACTCTCAAAAACCCACCATTTGTATATCTATGGATAAAGAAAGATGAAACAAACAATACGTGAATTTTTTTTTTTTTTGGTTAGGGGGATTTAACCATGTTTGGGCCATCATGTGAATGTCAAATGCCTATACATTACTATAGTATTTTTAGGTATGGTTTAGTGCAATGTCATTATTATGACTCATGTCTTTAAGACGATTTTACAATATTAACAAGGACGAGTTCGTGGAGGGGGGAATGAGAAACATGAGGCATACCGATGGGAAAAGAAATTCCCAAGACAGTAGTTATAGCAACACAGCTAAAGATATTTATATGATTGAAACCAAATCAAGATGGCCCAACACGCAAAATGGACATTTCATATGTTTTTCATGAGTAGTGCTAGGCCATCAAGTGGATCCTATATAGATAGATAATTTTAACATAAATAAAATTTTATGTGCATTAATTCTCTGTACATATTATTTATTGTATTTGGAGTTTCTATACTCTCAACTATAACATTAATTACGTTTTCACTAATATATCAACTTATTTTTTCTTCTTAAAAAATGTTTATATCCCCTACCCATTTCTCTCCATTTTATTCCCTCTTCGTGTAAATGCACAATCCATAAATATAATAATCTCTTGAATGAACTTTTATCTTCTTTCATATTGTACATTTTATTATCATTAAAACAAGCCATCAATAATAAGAAAATAAAAAGAGAAATATTTGAAGGTATTATCTTCTACTCGCTTTTCTCGATTTTATTCCTTCTTCATGCAAATACACTATTTATAAATATAATAATCTCTTAAATGAACTTTATCTTCATTCATATTATATATTTTATTATCGTTGAAATGAATAACCATCAATAATAAAAAAAAATAAAAAGAGAAAAAAATTATATTATGTTTGAAGTTATTGAACCTGAAATTTACAATTCATGACATGCATATGCACTTAAAACAATTGGTTTGGTAAAAACATCTACAAGTCATATAATTCAAAATATGAGATTAATGAAACTTACAATCATCAGTTGTCTTTGAAAAAAAATGAAGGACCTTCAAAACTCATTTCGTTTATCAAGGAAATTAAACACCAATGTATAGAGAAAATTAATACAATGAAGGTTGAATAGATATTATTTTCAAAATCCAAATCGATTTTTGTCATCATTAAAAAACACTAAATTATTATTAAAAAAACACAAAATCAAAATAGATTTTGTAATAAAGTATATGAAAGTTATTAAATTATTAGAAAACATTAAAGATTAGAAAATCTTTGATTTTATATACTAATTAGAATTAGAATTCTTAAAATTATTAGAATTTGCTAAATAAACCCTAAAATTAAAAAATCTCATATTTCGTATACTTATTAGAATTCTTAAAATTATTATAATTTTCTTAATAAACAAAAAAATAGAAAAATATTTAATTTCATATAATTATTATAATTTTTTTTATGACTAGACAATAATTCTATCGGATTACATCTTACAATTTTCTAATCAACTAACTTTCTAAAAAATACTAAAGATTAGAAAAATTTTCAATTTGATATACTTATTATGATTCATAAAACTATTAGAATTTTCTTAAAAAATTAGAAAAATTATTGATTTCATAACATTATTCTAATTTTCTTCAATATTGGATAATAATTCTATTAGATTGCTACTCTTGATACCTTAATCAACTAAATTCTTGAAAAACCCTAAAGACTAGAATTTTCTTCAATTTTGTATGTTTTTCAAAATTTTAAAATTATTAGAATTTAAAAATATTAAAAATTAGAAAAAATCTCAGATTTCATATAATTGTTATAATTTTCTTTGAGACCAAACAATAACTCTATGCAATTGATACTCGTCAGGCCCTACTCACTAAATTCTTAAAAAAACACTAAAAATTAGAAAAATATTTGATTTTATATACTTATTAAAATTCTTAAAATTATTAAAATTTTCTTAATAGATACTGAAAATTTTATGTTTTTGTATACTTATTAAAATTCTTAAAATTATTTTATTGGATTAATACTAAAAAATTTGTATAATTTTTTGAAAATTTTTAATTATTATAATTTCCTTAATATACACTTAAAATTAGAAAAAATTTTGATTTCGTATAATTAATAGATTTCTTAAAATTATTATAATTTTCTTGATATAATTATTATAATTCTTAAAATTATTATAATTTTCTTAATAAATAAAAAATTAAAAAATCTTTAATTTTATATAATTATTATAATTTTCTTCATGATTAGAATAAATTATATTAGACTGATACTCGCGATTGTCTTAATCACTTAAATTATTATAAAAACACTTTAAGAATATAAAAATATCCAAATTCATATAATGTTTTGAATTCTTAACATTATTAAATTTTTCTTAATAAACACTAAAAATTAGAAAATTAATTTAATCTAAATCCACTCAATTCAAATCATTTGCAACCTCTAAACATTTCATTTCAAATTATTTTTTTTCACTCTCCTTAACCTTATTTTCTATTCTAACAAAACTTCTATTTAAGTGGAGAATGAGGATTGGTTGTTATGTGTAGTTTAAATTATATCTATTGGTTATTGACAACATATACCCATGAGAAAAAAAAATTATACAATTAAGTTATTGAATTATTATTAAAATTATAATTAGATTTAATCAAACAAAATTCTGATTTTAAATTATTATTATACTATTTTAATTTTTTTGTACAAAATAAATAAATGCAAGATTAGAAGACGTTTAATATGGCTGCAATATTGTGCTTTCAGTTTTTTATTTCAAATTTTAGAAGAAAATATTAGAAAGTATCATTGTCTTTTTTTGTTTCATATTTATCTAGAAATGTTTAGAAAATAAAAAACAGCAAATAAAAGACTGAAATTCAGTTTTTTAAAATTTTTTTACTTAAGAATAAAAAAATATAAAGTGATATGAAACTGAACCTAATTCTTCATGCCTCACTAAAAGTGAAACTTACAATATTTTCAACTTAATTAAAAGGATTTATCAGTTAAAAAGCTTGTATGAAAAGGAGTTAGAATGAGTTAAAAAAAATAGAATGTAAACAGAGATTCAAGAAGTAATCTTGTTTTTGAGTTTTTTTATAATGTAAATGAGAATAAATTAAGATTTAAAGATTATTTCTATTTATTTTTAAATATATTTTTTTTTTAACTCTTAGATTAAGTGTTAAATAATAAAATGAAAATTTTCTATTTTTTCTTTTATTTTTATTTATAAATAAAAAAATAATTTTAATTTTTTTTCTTTTTTCTTCATTTTGCTCTAATTAAATAAAAGGGTAAATAAGACTAGGTAGTAGTCATAACCGTCCTGCTAGAAACTTTGTGCAAGGGTTAAAAAAAAAAAAAAACACAACATTAGTAAAATAGACCTTCTGATGCCTCCAAAAAACAATTTATTGGGGAAGATAGGGCTGAGCATTCGGTCGGTTCGATTTGAATCGAACTGAATTTATGAAAATCGAATAGATCAAATTTAGTTTAAATTTAAATCAAACTGAAAATTAAGATAAATCAAAGTAAATCGAATCGAAAAAAATCAGTTTGGTTCGGTTCGGTTTTCGGTTTTGGGTTTAATAGGTTGTTGAGCTTTTTTTTATCTTATATAAAATAATTTATTTTTAGTTTTTTAAACTCAAATTAAAAAAAATCCCACAAATTCGGTTTATTCGATCTATTCGGTTTTCTCAATTTTAAACCGAACCGAACCGAAAACTGAATTTTTTTATTTTTTTAAACTGAATCGAACTAAATTTACTTTAAAACCGAATCAAATAGACCGAATTCACTCAATTCGGTTCAATTTTTCGGTTTCGGTTCGATTTTGCTCACCCCTAGGAAGCTGTGAGTATGGAACGGAAAAGACTAATCATCATCAGACTCCGTGGTGGTGACACAATCCATAGAAGAAGACGAGGACTTTCCACTGCCTTTTTTATAATATTTTTTTTACTTGGTGTACGCTTAAGAAGAAAAAAAAAGAGTCCCCACAACTGCCTGTCCCCGCTGCCGGACAAAACTGCAACCGCAATAATGCTTAGGACCTTGTAAACCAGACAACTCTCTTGTTATCTTTCTACCAAGTCTCTGTAGTTACATTCACTAGCAGTAACGCATTTTCTTTCTTTCTCACTTGGTTGTTTTTTCACCGTTGGCTTTATTTATTTTTATTTTTTTTATTACTAGTACTCATCTTGGGCTCCATTATTTGATTTCTCTGTTCTACTGTGGAGTTCTTAAGAGCATTTAATATTATTCTATTTAAGAGTATCACCAGCATCAGCAAACAAAGGAATAATATATTTTGTATATGGGGTCTCTTCCTTCTGCTTCTTCGCTCTTACATTTATTAGTGGTGTTGGTTCTGTTAGTATCACTAGCATATGGAATGGAATGTTGGTAACTGAGAGAGAGAGAGAGAGAGAGAGAATTTAAGGCTCATCGTCCTTTTGCAACACTTCTGCTCTAAGCTGTAGTAATGGAGAGGCTCCTTCAAGGCCCTATTGATCCTTATAATGTGGTATGTTACTTTGCTCATTTTAGCACTTGTCTTAAATTTGGCTTTCTCTTTCCTCCAATTCCTTTACGAGAACCCATACATTAAATGGACTTGCATTTACTTCTCTCCTTGTGCCTTTTCATTCATTGTTGTGTTGTTTTTCTGGAAATGTTAATATCTGCTACGGCTCTATCTCCTCTTTAACATTCTATTCTCATTCTTTTTTTGTTCTTCCTCTTTCTCTTTTCAGACTCTCAATATTCCTCCATCCCAAGAATTTCCCTTCTTTTCTGTCTCTTCTTCACAATTTATCTTCTTCTTAGTTATTGTTGTGTTATTTCTTGCAGTTCTTTGGTGAACATGTGCATCTGGATGTGGAGTGCTTACAAGGAGGATTTTTCAACACGCAAGAAAGTTTGAGATTTGAAGAAGGAGAAGAACAAGAACCACACTTCTTAATGCCAAGTTTGGAAGACAAAATGCATTTTCTTCAAATGCTACGAAGTGTAGAATCCCCACCTTTTTTTCCCGTCAAAGAACCGAACTTTCAGACGCTACTCAAACTCCAACACCTCAAAAGGCCATGGGATATGAACACCAACCCTTGCGTCACTGAAACAGAAACCCAAGTTCAAGCCATGGAACTTGAGAGTTGTGTCACTCATGAAATTGCTGATTTGCACTCACCAGTCAAATCTGAAACCAAAGACCTTCAAAACCGACATTCTTCAATTTCTTGTTTTGAAAGCTTAAGCCCTGACCTTAACCAAAACCAAAGACAATCCAAACCCAACTCTTCAGTCTCTTCGTTTCCGTTATGGACTCATCACCCAGAAACCATTCTCAACGACACCCACTTTTCCAAATCTTCTCCTGTAGGCGCTAGAGAACGCAGGAATCGAAAGCGAACAAGGCCAACCAAGAACAAAGAAGAAGTTGAAAGCCAGCGCATGACCCACATTGCCATCGAACGCAACCGCCGTCGCCAAATGAACGACCACCTCAACTCCCTCCGCTCCCTCATGCCCCCCTCCTACGTTCAAAGGGTAATCAAATACATCCAATCTTTATTCACTTATCTTGGTTAATTAACAATATAAAAATCCAATCTTTATTTTCTTCAAACGGCATTCACCCTTTTGTTTGGTGGTTATAATTAAAGGGTGACCAAGCGTCGATTATAGGAGGTGCAATAGACTTCGTGAAGGAACTAGAGCAGCTCCTACACTCTCTTGAAGCGGAAAAGAGAATGAGAAAAGCCGAAGTAGTAGCCACCATGGGCATTTCACCGGATGGACTGTTGACTCCGCCGCCGGATTGTAAAATCCAAGGGGAAAGCGGCGATTATGAAGAGGAAGAAGCAAAGGTGAAGAGAAAATCAGAGGCAGCGGAGATAGAGGTTACGGCCATACAAAACCATGTAAATTTGAAGATTGAATGTAAAAGGAACCCAGGCCAGTTGCTCAGAGCCATCGTTGCATTGGAGGATCTTAGGTTCACTGTTTTGCACCTTAACATCACTTCGTCTGAATCTACAGTTCTTTACTCCTTCAATCTAAAGGTACCTCACTTGATTATATTTTACTTTTTGGTCAACCATTTTGACTTGACTCAACATTATCGAACCCCATATATCTTTTCCTTTTATATTTTTTGCTTAGTTTTTTTTTTTAATGCAATTTTTTTTAATTTATTTGGTTGGTGAAAATGGTAGATAGAGGATGAGTGTAAGCTAGAATCAGCCGATGAGGTAGCAACAACAGTTCATCAAATATTCAACTCTATCAACAGGAGCTGATTGGTCAAATGCTAATACGCAAAGAAATGAATAGATTCCCTTGACAGGGTAGAGAGAGAAGAGAAGGCAGGAAGGTGGAGATGGGTTAAAGGAGATGGTAGATAGGGAACCCAAATGTGAAATGGGTTAGCTCCATTTTCCATAATCTCCAAACGCACAGGGTAGATGATGTTTACTGCTCAACTTAAAAGCGCTCCCCATGTCAATTTATCATATGTATCCATTGCTGGATGCTAGATTAGATCAGAACATGGTGGTGAAATTGGGGTTTGGGATGGTGGGTGGGGTCCCGATTGCGTGGTCAATGCGAGTAATAGAGCTACATATTATTGTTTAATATCTCTTGATGACAAATTGCAGATGATGCATCTCTTTCTTATTGACTTTGGTGTGTGTCCTTGTATGAATGGATATGGATGTTTCATCACACTGTGCTGCTATTCTTTTTTTTAAAAAATAAAACTTGTTTTTGTACCTTCCCTTTCAGCTTCAGCTGCCTTTTTGGTACGATATGCAATTCGCTAATTCCATCCCTTTGCACTTTGGGTTTCAAAAGAAATACAATTTGTCAATCCAGAAGCAAAATGAAAAATGGTTTTTTTATTTTTTTGTTGGCAAAAAAATGATTAATTTCATCAGAAAGAAAAGGGAATTGTTTGAGGGAAAGAAAAAAGTGGTTTAATTTTCGAAGATTTGTATAGGGAGACATGAGAGAGAAAGGTAAAGCGGCAGAAAAAAAAAAAGGGAGTTGCTTGGAAAAGATCTGATAGATATTCTGAATTCCAACGATCTGCACTTGTAGCTGACACTGTTTGCAGTCCGATGCTAACTAGCCCTACCTTGTTTCACCAACCTCTTTGTCATCGAAAATTTTGAAGGCACTTGATGTTTTCCCTTTATTTTCAATAACAAAGTAATAGACCTGATCAACGAAGACCAAAATTAGCCAATATACTAATGGAGCACTGAGTCAAAAAAAAAAGGGTCGTCAGAGTCGACGCAAGCAAAGCTGAAATCTTTAGAAAGTTTTACTAACTAAAACTTCATTGATATAATTTAGCCAATTATACTAACACCTCATTGATACTGTTAATAGCACTATTATTGCATGACTTCTTAAACATTGGACTGTATGAAACAAGTAACACTAAAAAGCGCAGATAGGAGTGACGTTGCGGAGAGGAAATGGTGGCCGATGCAATGCAAATGGGCAAAGTCAAAGGGCAAGGGTCACCCACGTTCCAAGTCTCTGGAAATGGTCATATATGTGGTCAGACACAGCTGAAGCACCAGCAGCAGCTATAATAGCACACATCCCCATGTGCTAAAGGCTAAAAATAGCATCCCGAACTACTTCTAGCCACGGACATATCACTTTCCTTTCGCTTGCCCTACTGCTAGCTACGCTCTTTTTTTTTAAACTATTTCCAGTCTCTTCTTTTCATATCCCTATTATTTATTTATTTCCTTATCGCTGACAAGGACCTCACTCCCAATTCCACAGCACAGCATAGCAGATTTTTTAAAAAAAAAATTGGTTTTTTCAGAAGAGATGCGTTTTGAAATTTTGAGCCACCTCAGCTGCATGATTAGCATTTTGGTTTCACTACCACAACGTTGAACATTTTTTTTTTTTTTTTTTATCTCCAATTTAAAAGAGAGTTTTTCTTATTACTACCACAACAACATTAACTTTAACTCTGTTTTTTTTCCTCCAATCTTCTGCCTACTTATAATTTGGAGTGTAAATAAGCTCAACTAATTAGCCTAATTATTTGAGATTAATTTTAAAAAAATATGTAGAATAAATTAATTTTAATTGAGCTGAACTTAACTTCAATTTTAACTTCCCGACTAGGTTATAATTAAACATTTATTCGGTATACAAAGAGAGAAATCCACGAGACTAAGCTAACCTTGAAGCGATCAAATAAAATAAGAACTCAATCATAGGGAATCCATCATAATTCCCAACTCATCCCTCTATTTTTTAAAAATAAAAATAAAAAAGATCCTTGGAGAGGTATAACGATGGATCCAAAAGTTCCACATTGGGCTCCGCGTTTCGAATGAAGGGCTGTTTCATTTAGAATTTCACACCATCATTCACTTCATCGCTTATTAGCATCGGCATTATGTACATATCGAAACAAAAATAAAATAAAGACCTCCCTTACACATATCTATCTCTCATATTTTGAGTTTTTTTTTTTTTTTTTTTTCATTGGCAAGATTTTATTACTGCTAAATCCCTCACTTTTAAATTTTATTATTTTTCTATTAAATTTTCCCTTTTTTAACTATGTCAATCTATCTAAAGAAAATTAAGTTTTTCTTTAATTTATTATTAGATCTATAGTTTTAGGTCATTTACAATTTTTTTATTTTTTAATGTAAATTTTATCTCAATAATTTTCAGATATATAGATATAACTTTATTGTTTTTTTTTCTTAATCAATTACTTAGTCTCTTCTTTATGTGAATAAAAATTTTTCTTCATGAAAGTATGTATATTTGGGTTCTTCCTATATAGAAGATCTAATATTTTTGATAGATAGTTTATTATTGATTTTCTTACAATCAAACTCATTAAAAAAATATAAAAGCTAATATGTGATGGAATTCATCACAAAAAAATAGTCAAAATAATTATCAAGTAGAGCATATTTATTGAGAGTCAAATTATCAAGTTTTGTCAAAATGATTTTATATTTCCAAAGAAGGTATATATTAATATTTTTATAACTAAATCAGTAAATTGATTGATTCTTAGGTTGATCAATTCAATAAAAAATTTTAAAAGAATTTGAATATAAATAAATAAAACTTAATAAATATTTAATAAATTAGAAAAATCGTATAATATGATAAACAATAGTATTATTTTTAGAACTACTTTTAACATTTAAATTTTAAGAAAAGTAATATAATTTTTAAATTTATCACAAAATAATATAGTTTTATATTGAATCAATTTAATTTGATTTTTGAGTTTGATCAAGTTTTTTACTTCTGATGAACTAAACGATTAGCTAATTTTCAGTTTATTACTTTAACCGAGTGATTTGATTCTAATTATGAAAACATTGATACTTAATTATACTAATTTTTATATTTATGTCAAGATGTGTTGATTTTAATATATGAATGAGATTCATATATTTTTTAAAAAATAAAATTAATAAATATTAAATATAAAAATATCTCAATAAAGATATAAAAACATTTTAATCGCTGATTTTTAATGTAAAAATTAAAATGAAATTGAAAATAAAAAAAATTGAGATAAAAATATAAATTAAAACTGTCAACTTTATTGTTTCATTTTAATTTCGATCATTTTTCAAACTAATTTTATTTGGCGGTCTTCTACGTTTTCTCACCCCCACAAACTAGCATCCTATATAGTACTATATTTCTATATGGTGAAAAGATCCCTTGTTGGAGGATG
Source organism: Omphalea diandra (assembly GCA_949677035.1). Lineage (NCBI taxonomy): Eukaryota > Viridiplantae > Streptophyta > Magnoliopsida > Malpighiales > Euphorbiaceae > Omphalea > Omphalea diandra. The sequence goes on from CATIWR010113575.1 coordinate 35,292, forward strand.
ATCAACCGCGTCTTCCTTCTGTTTTTCTTACTTGATATTCTGAGGGATACCGAGGGGATGGTTCGGGTAAATCTTTTTGCATTAAGATTGGTTGGTTTGGGTACTCTTGGTTTGACATTCGCAAGGCAAACAATGGTGAAAAGAACATCTTAATATCTACAAGGCAAATAGTAATAAAAAGGTAATTCAGGAAGTCACATATTTAAGTCAGTAAATCTGTTTTAGAAACAGAGTTTGAGTATATAAGTGTAAAATGAATAAAATAATTGATTGTGACCATTTATATGGAGCTTTGGATGCACTGTGTCAGTGTTAGATGAGGACTTTTGTTTGAAACTGAAGAGCCTTGAACCAAGGCTAGTCTATAAACTAAGCACCGATCTAGAACCAAGCTGAATTTATAACTCATTGTGTGGTTGAGATTGATGTAATCGTACAAATTATATAATAGACTCGTGTTCAGCTTTTATTGGAATTCCATCTTTAATGCGTGTATATTTTGTATGTTTTGTGGGATGCTCGTACATGTGAGATTTTAAATTTCAAATAAAAGTCTTCATCAAAATCAACTATTTTAAATTTTCAGATCTTATTTTTTTACTTTGAAAGTTTAATTTTTTATTTAAAATCACAGAATATTTGTTTGAAATCTCCATTTTAATAAATATTTTTATATTGCAATGAATATTTATTTTTTTTTTTAGTTTTTTTTATATTGTATATTTGAAAAGAATGATATACTGATTATGTAAAAATGGATTAGGATTTTCAATATTGATATAAACTAAAATTGGTAATAAACTATATGAAAATTGATATTATACCTGAAGTTGTTTAATAAAAACTTCAAATATGTAGATACATTTTTATTGGGCTGCAGTTATATTAATTTGAAAACGTAGACACATAACATTCAATATGAAAATATATTAATATTCTAGAAAATGTACACTGATTTTTACTACATATGCATTGGTTTTCTAACTTCACTTTTGTAAAAAAAATTTATAATAATTTTCTACATTTTTAATGGTTTTAAATATATTGTTATTGTATTATAGGTATATTATTTTCTTATTTTAGATAGATTGTTATTACTCTAGGTATATTATTTTTTTGATTGATGGTGCACTGTTATTGATTCTAAATATATTTGTTTTGACTTATAAGCGAATTAGTATTTATCATTGCGAAACTTAGTTTAATAAAAAAGTTATTTGTAGTATTTTTTAAAAATATATAAATAACTATATAATTTTAAGTTTTTAAATTGCTGAGTTAATTTATTTTTAAAATTTTAATTTATTTAATTTTTAAATAATTTTTTAAAAAAATTAAATTAAATTAAATAATAATAGAAAATCTGAATCAAGTTAATTGAATATTCTATCAATTTATTTTATTTACAGTAATAAAGAGAAAATATTGATAAAAAAAAAAAAAGAAAAAAAAAGAGACTTGAAGTGTAAAAAATTGAAAAAGAGACAACATAAACACATGTTTTCAAAATTTTTTTTTTAAAACGACATGTGTGATAATTTTGGCAGTTTTAAGTGAAATGTTGCTTTTTTTTTTTTTTATCTTAGATGCATAATGCAACACGATGAACACGGGTTTTATGATATAAGAATTCATATAAATCAACAGTTGTATGCTTGTTGTCTCTAGTTGAAGTTGGAGATTGCAACCATGGAATCTTCAAAATAATTTTGACACTTTAATTTAAACATTCGTCTCAAAGTAGCGTTTTAATCTCAACAGTGAAAAGTGAAAAACTGATTTGTATCAGAAGAAATTACCAAACTATTTGTGGTACTTTTTATTTATTTTACAGACATCTAAAAAGGTAAAGAAGAACTAAAATTCTCAATTTCCAAAGAAAAATAGAAGTAGTTCATGTACGAGTTTGATTGAACCAACATACCACAACCAGTCAGTCATAACTCACTTGATAATTGATGCCCATTTTGCACCTCATACATCACCGACAATACATGATAATTGATTCTAACAACATAAATTTCTGATATCTTAACTCATAATAATACGCTAATTATACAACATATTGATGTACTAATACATCTTTGTTGTAAAATATTTATTAAAGTGAGAAATAATTAATTTTTGTTTTTACAGCGAGCATTAATTGAGAAAAATAAAATGTTGATGATATTTATAAATTTAAATGAATGGTTAATGTTTTTAAAATTATTATTTATTTAAAATAAAATATTTTATTAAAATAAGAGAAAACATGAAGATATTATAGTGTATTATTTAAATAATAAATATCATTCATATTCAGCTCAGTTATGATTTCTCTCTTTGAGTTTACCTTAATATATTATTGCGTCTCTCATTTTATAAAAATTAATCTAATCTTTCTTATATTTTATCTCATTAAACTCAATAGTTATTCTGTCAAATATTTGCCATTTTTTGTCAGTTAAAGACACAGTAGTCAAATTCTCAAAAAAAAAAAAAAAGACATAACAGTCAATATAATTTTTTAGTACCCAAACTACCCTTGTTTATGTTATCTAGTTGAAAAAATCAAGTTTTAAAAAAAAATTAGAACAAAAATATTTTTTAGAAAATAAATTAATTCAACCAATCATAATTTTTTTTAAAGATTTTTCTGAGGAGAAAAAAAAATAATGAATTCGACTGGTCCGAAAAAAAATTCCTCAAACATAAATATGATATTTTTAGTTGACTTTGATAATTTAATCTAGATTTTGACATGTAGAACCAACCAAAAATGTTTACTAATTTTTTCTTCATTTACTGGTCATATGGTAGTGATCAGCATAAAATTGATGGTGGTGAATTGAAAGTTTTTTTTTTTTTTAATTGAGGAGTTATGTTTAAAATATGGTGTTTGTAGATGAAGTGGATAAAGAGATGAAAGAGAGAAGAAGATGCCAGATAGATCTATGGAGAAATTGGATATGTAAACAATTTTGCACTTTCTATTTTGTTGGGATAAAAAATTATTGACATTTTAATAAAAGGTTAGGAGAAATTATTAGGAAACAAATAAAAAAAAGTTTATTTTTTTAAAATTGAGAAATAAAATAGTGTATTAGAGTAAATTTGAGAGGTAAAATCATAATAAACTTTTTATCAATTATTTTCATTTTATTAAAATTTAATTTATTTCTTACTTTAATAAATATTTATAATATAAATTACCAATATGTCAATCTACCTTTACATGACTCACAGCAACAACTTATTCTTCTTCTTAGTTACGTAATGCAAGCAAAATAACTGAATATTATAACGCTATATATGATACTTTATTGCGATATTATAATAAGTATGATTTTTAAGTATTTATATAATAACTTATTAGTATATATAAACTATTTATTATTTTAAATAATTTTTATTTTAATAAAAAATATAAATTATTTATATATAATTTAAGATTTTATATAATATCACCATAATATATATATATATATATATATAGGACTGAAAACAAAGCAAGACAATATAGAGATCGTAAGTATTTATTTTTCGAAGATGATGATGATTTCTGTGGTTTTGACTATTTGGGTTGTTGAGGGCAAGTCAAAGAGTCAATGACGGAATTTTGATTGGATGTGGCTTTTGTTTTAGCTAGTAAATCACGCATGCACTGACTGCGCCTGCGAAATACTTACCTTTAATAGGCTGCGTCATTGTTAAAAAAAGAAAATTTTAATTCTTTCGAAGGTTTTTGGAAATAAGCATGATCGCTTTCGGCATGATTTGTCCTTAACTATTGGGTTTCCAGTTGCAAACACCATAGTTACAATAATTTGATCCTGACTAACTCCCGCTGTTTATATTTTCCCATTATTGTTATCTTTTTTTGGGTTTAATTATCTTAAACTTTTAAATTTTTATCATATTTAATTAAATTATTTTTCATTTTTCAATATTATATTAAACATATATTTGGCAAATTATTTAGAGAAATAAATAAAGATAAAAAAAATAAAATTTTATTTTCCTTCATTTATTTTTTCTCTTCATGTTTAAATAAAAAAGAAAAGACTGAAAATAAAATTTATTTTTCTTTATCTATTTTCCTTTTTTATGTTTGGATAAGAATAAATAAGGGAAAATAGGTTTATTTTTCCTCCTTCAATTGAAATATGAAGGGTAAAAAGATAAATACATTATAATTTCATTCAATCATCAGATTTTCTCTCTATTTTAGAGGGAAAATAAAGAAAGAAAAATAAGAGTTATTTTATATTCACTCTTTATTTTTCTTCCATTCTCAAACAATGAAAATTATAATCCTCTCTTATTTTTTTTCTTCATTTATTTTACCTCTTTCTAAACATATGATAAGTGATCACTCATATTTGCTTCACTACATTCAAAGTTATTTGATGTTAATAATGTCATTTTTCGGTTAATTAAAGAAAATCTGACCAAAGTAAATTTTGTATTTTATTGAGTTAATTACTCTAAATCTCTAGTATTTGTTATATTTAACTAAACAATTCTCACTTTTTAAAATGTTATACTAAATCATCTTTCACATTTGTTAAATTACACTAAAAAGTTCCTACAACATTCATATGAATTAACGAAAATATTTTTTAGTATAACAAAACAAAACATGAATAATAATTTAATATAATATTAAAAAGTAAAAAATAATTTAATTAAATATAACAAATGTCAGAACATTTAGAGTAATTAACACTCTTTTTTATACCACAACAAAAATTATATGCCAACAATGTTATTTAACTAGATATAATTAAACTGAGTATTATTAGGAATATGAACACACTGGGATAAGGGCAATCCGAGTTCAGCCTATTCTTATCCTGTGCAAACTTACTCTAAGATGTATGTGTGAATTCCAGGCTCATCTTAACTTAGCTCAAACTCGGCACATAGAAAAAATCGAGTAAAATAATTTAGTTTAAGAGTTAGTTCGGCATAATTTATAGTATTAATTATAAATAGGAATAGACAAGTAGCTTTTGGGTAAAATTTTGCAAAATTTAAACCTGATTGTATGAGGAGAAAACATAACCCCACTAATTTTTATTTAGTCTTTGATATTTTGACTAGTTAAAGTATATTTATAATATAAAAATCTTTTATATATTAAATTTCGTATTATCCATGTATGACTCAAATCTTATTTAAAATGAAAAATTGAAATCTAGATCGCTTCATTTATAATCAAGTAAAAAAAAAAAAACTCAAATCTTATTTAAATTGAAAAATTGAAATCTAGATCACTTCATTTATAATCAAGTAAAAAAAAAAAAAAAACAATTCTATTAGAATATGGTCAAGTTAGATACTCGATAAAATGAATAAAATGCTCATCCCCGACTATAAACATAATGATTTCCATTTAAAAAAGAAAAAAGGAAACAAAGTAAGTAGCTTGCTGGATTTCACTCTCTAAAAATTAGCAAGTTTGAAATTAAACTATATTAGTTATTTCTTAAGCAAGATGATTGCCTAGCGAACGCTCACTATATAGATGCGCTCATATAAATGTTTGTGTTCCTGAGAGCAGGCGGATGAATGCTAACAATGAGTGAGCTGGGCTCAGTGAACAAATTGAACAAAAAATGCTTTTATCATATGTTCTAGTAGAAGGAGAGTGCCCCCAGATTTTGATTTATGAGCTTCCCTGCTTTGATCCTACCAGTGAATTACATAATGTGATGGCAGCTTAAGTGCTTGAGAAGTATATAATGTGATGGCAGCTTAAGTGCTTGGGAAGTATATTACCATGTACCTAGGAAACAAGAAAAAAAAGAACAAAAAAAAAAAAAAGAACCTTGAGATCTTCATGCAAGTTTCTCGCTGAATACATCGATATATTTATTTTTTTATCAATTAAATTTTGACTAAAATACATTAATATTTCTATGTATCAATTTTAATTTGACCAGTCTTCTTCTAAATGTTAAATGAATCTCACGTAAATATAAGAATTTCTATAACCTTGAGAGGTATTCCCATTTGAACTGCATAAATCTAACAAATTTTGACCATTCACCAATTTGATACATTACTGTTATGTCCTATCTTTAACTTCTGTCGGTAGGATCAGAATGAATAGTGCCAATTCAATCAAGATAAACCAGAAAAAAGGACAAATTAAATTAGTCTCAGATTTCAATTTACACCTTGACTTGGTACCTTTTTCGTTCATTACAAGTTTCAAGGGACATGTCATTTGTGTCGAGGGACTTGCTGGAAACTTGGTTTCTTACTAAAAGGAGAGGTCAAAGAAGATACTTTTAAGTACCCATTTGAGTTTTAGTATATGAGAGACGAAATAGAGATAACACAATAAAGGGTGCTGACCCCAACTAATCCAATCAAACACCATTGATAGCCTATCAAACAGCCATGTCAGCTCTATCCAGATGAAAAGGAATGAGTGGTTCCCTTGCTCCAAACTTGGACCAACTTCCATCTCCTCATTAATCCCCGAATCCAATCAAGAAAATTATCAAACACCCACCAAAATTAAACCCACAAAAAATTAGGAAAATAAATAAACAACCAAAAATAAAATTCACTATATTTTATCATCTCTTTGCATTTGCTCTTTCCCAGTGCTTTAGTCGTTGGCCTTTTAGAAACTCTATTAACCACTAGCGATTCTATCACTATAACCATGGCCTCAACTTCCTCTGCAAACCTATCAATCTCCTCTTCATCAGCCCTCATTGACACCAAGGCTCCTCGCCAATCAGCTTCTGCAGCACTACAATGTGTCTCCCTCCCTACCCTCTCTCCTCCTGTCCAGTCTCAGAACCGCCAATGGAAGGCCACTGCTTACTGTGAGTCACAGCCAGACATTAACATGATCCAATCACAAGTTCTACACACCAAAATGCGATTTCTAAAAAATTTGGTTTTCTTCATTTTCCTCCAGGTCGAAAGGTTGCACGCAATGTTATGGCTATGGCCACAGGTGAGGCTCCAGCAGAAGTTGCTACTGCTGAGCTGCCAGAGATTCTCAAGACTGCTCAGGAGGCTGTAAGAATTTTTACCATTTATCCTTTTTTAATTTCAACTCATTTTTTTACTGTTTATGCTTAAATATATTGGCAAAAACTTATTTAGAGTAGAAAAATTCTTTACACATCCAAGTAATAGGTAAACAACAATTCCAATAATCACTAATAGTTGTCAACAAATTATTAATTCGCGTAACGCATAAATCTTTTTAGTAATTTATATAATTTTAAATTAATTTTATTTATTATTAATTTTTAAAATATAAATTCATCAAAATATTTTTATTAATTAATCTTAATAAATAAACTATTATAATAATTCATATATATAATCTTATTATAAACTACATATTATCAAATAAATTAATAATGACCTATAAAATATTTTTTATTAAAGAATTTAAAAGATATATAATATTCCACATTATATTATATTAAATTAATATATAATTTATAAAATTAATTTTCATATATGTTAAATCTATATTAAAAATATATAAATTATTTATTAATTATTTAAATAATCAAAATTTTAATTTTATATATGAAAGTTTTTTTTCTATTTTTAAAAAGTCTAATGAAAATTTTTATTAGTTTTTATTTTAAGAATTTAAACTTTTGTTTGAAATAAAGTAAAATAAAGGTTGAACGAAAATAAAGATGAAAAATAAAAAAAATACAACTTTCATTATTTGAAAATAGAAGGAAAATAAAGGAATGAAAGTAACTCTTATTTTTTCTTTTTATTTTTCTTCTAAAATGGAGAGAAAATATAATGATTAAAAAAAATTATAATGAATTTACATTTTTATCCTTAACATTTCTCTATTAAAGGAGAGAGAAAAAAAATTTATTTTTCTTTCTTTTTTTATCCAGATATGAAGAAAGAAAATAACTGACGAAAAAATTTTTCCACTTTATTTTCTTTCTCTTTAAACAATTTCTCAAATATATTATAAGAGTCGTGCATAAAAAACAAAATATTTAAAGTGTTGTCATAATATACCACATGTTAAGTCATGAATATTTTAAATGATGAATATTGAAATGTCAAGTTATTAATATGACTAAAGTATCAAATAAATTTATGAATTTGTTTCAGAGTAAATGAACTTTTTCATCAAATTTACTCTTAAATTTATATTATTTTATCAAAATTACCCTAATCTTATATTATCTCGTCATAAAAGTCAGTTTTTGTCAAAGTTACCTTCGATCTTACATTACTTTATTATAAAAGTCCAATATATTAGCTAAGGATAATGCGTGTTATGAATGCAATTTAAGAATACCGGACTCAGATGTACTTTGATAAAAACATAGTTTCTTTAGAATCCTTTAATCTTTAAATCCCAAATCTCAAAAATATAGCTTCACTTTGATAATAAAAATTTATTAATTGAAGAATGTGAAAGAGCGATATTTTTGTGAAGTAATAATTCTACTCGTTCATCCAATTATAACAAATATATAGAGAAATAGATTAAATAGAAATATAATGGTGTGCAAAAGTACTGCAAAAAATTTTTATTTTATAGTTTAATAAATTTTATTTTTTAATTTAAAAAATAAAAATATTTGTGTTATGGAAAATTCTCATGGAATGAGGAGTCCCTGCCGAAGCAAAGATAAAAGAAAATTCTCACTGTCATGAGGGTGTGATAGATGATGATGAATAATTTTCATCTCGCTTACTTGTCATTCGTAAATTAAGAGTAATTTTGACGAAAAATAACTTTATAATAAAATAATCCAAGATTAATAGTAATTTTAACAAAATAATACAAGTTTAGGGGTAAATTTGATGAAAAAAGTTATTTTGTCCTTTATTGTCACTCTGAAACAAATTTAAGGATTTATTTGATATTTTAACCTTATTAATATTTACTAAAAATGATATGTCAAGCAAAGAAAACAATCTTTTTCTATATGGCCGTGGCTCTTATATATATTAGATAAAAATTATTGTCACTTTTTTATTTCTTTTTTTCAAATATGAGAACATTCATACACTTTCTAAATTCAACTTTTATTATTTTATTTAATTCTTGTTATAATATTTATTAAGCCTATAGATTCAATAATAGGCAAGTCAATAGAATTAGATGACTTTGTTGTTTGGTGGACAGTGGAATAAAGTTGAAGACAAGTATGCTGTGTCTTCACTTGGAGTGGCTGCTGTAGTTGCTCTTTGGGGATCTGTTGGGATGATATCGGTGAGGTCTACTTTGATATTATCTTCTGCTTCATTGTTACCCTTTCTTGTAGAATGTAATTGAGTTTCTTTGTTCTTTCTTTTATTTTGTTAAAGAAGGCAAACAGTTTTAAGTGGTTATGGATACTTTTTGCAACAGGCAATTGACAGGCTTCCTTTGATTCCTGGGGTTCTTGAGCTTGTTGGAATTGGTTATACTGGAGTAAGTAACTTGGGTAATTTTGTCTCTAACTTGCAATGCATGGCCTGATTCTCTCTCTTTTCTTTTCTTTTTTTTTTTTTTTTTGTGGTTTTAAATAAAATAAAATTTGCAGTGGTTTGCATACAAGAACCTCATTTTCAAACCTGAGAGGTAAATCTGTTTATTTAACAAAAACGTATTGCTTGATATATTATTCCAGCAAGAAATTCATTTGTACTGAAAGATGAGGTGAAACTGCAGGGAAGCTTTCATCGAGAAAATAAAGATCACGTACAAGGATGTAATTGGAAGCAGCTGAAATTGAGCAAGTTAGGAATCCTCAGCTGCAGTGAGGTGAAGTCTTTAGATCCTCTGTTGCAAAAGGATTTGAACGTGCTTCATTTTGTTTGCGTAATAATTAAATTAAGTTTCTAACCAGAGTAATTCCATGCAACGTATGTATGTGTATCTCTAAAATAAGACACGTAATTAATTAATTACTCTTGTTTCTCATCATTTTAACGCTATTTGATGCCCATAATCAGTCACCTTCTTTAATTATACAGCCAAAATATAGAGAAGCACTCCCCCTATATGTGTATTGAGATTATGTTTATGATTCTCAATATGTCCTCTTTTGTGTGCTATTTGTTGGTCTATCCTATATATTTTGGGATTCAAGAGAGTACTGCTTATAACTTGTTGAAGCTCTCAATTTCAAATAAATCTGCTAAAAGCTGTTAAAGAACATTCACAAACTTGAATTATACTGTGTAATCTGAGAAGCTTGGAATATTGAAGGGCTACTGACACTTTCTAAGGCTTTGGTAGTAACAAGAAGAATGCTAACGACAATTACGTATTGTCCCTCTCCTCTAATATGCATTATTGGATTGATTCACATTATCTTTTAATTCTAATACTCTAAAGCTTAATTATTTTTTAGGCTTCAAAATTTTCCTGTTGTTAGAACAAAATTCATAATTTGTCAATTGCTATAATGGATAATATTTAAAATATCAAAATTAAGAGATGATGTGCGTCAATTGAATGGTTTGCCATTATTCCTCTTAGTATCAATTATCGGCTGATAGAAAAAAAAAAAAAGAAGAAAAAAGTCAGTTCGTTTGGAAACTGCTGAGTGGTGGACATGATTGAGCATACTAAATCAGCAAGCTTATAAAACACCAAAAAAAGAAAAAAAAGAAATTAGTAAGTCTTCCCAGAAAATTCACTAGAGAGATCCACAGGGAATAAAAAAATTCCCTTGAGAGATGGTAGGAATACTTTCTTAGGTCGGTCAGTTTTCGAACATTTACTTGCATCAAAAAAATCCACAATACTCAATAACCTTTCAGCTTTGAGCCAAGTGAATATCAAACTTCAGGAAAGTGAGAAGAACTCTTTAGGAGCTCCAAAAGCCAGTAGTGATCGGCATAAGCTGCGAAGCTGACAGCCTTAAATCCAGCTATCAGTGCCAAATTGATCATCTCATGTTGCATCCGCTCTTTTCCTCCTGGGCTTTGGGTCAAGGAGAGCACTTCGAATTGGCATTTGTCTTTTGCAACAGTAAATACCTCAGGTATCATTGGAAGTATTTGCTCCACGACGATTACCTTGCCATCATCTGGAAGAGCATCGTAGCAGGTCTTCAACAACTTCAAGCAATGCTCATCATCCCAGTCATGAAGTATCCACTGCATAACGACCAAAAACTCATAATTGGTAATTGGTTTTCAATGAATGCGCCATTGATCGACAAAATGTTAAACTAAAAACGCATCAAAATCCAGACTCCAAGCTCAGTTGAATGGAAATTGCGAAACTATAGTTGAGAATTATCATCCATGCTATTTATCAGTTCTCTAAATTTTTAAGAACAGAGCAAATAAACAAAATTGGTTAGTGCAAGGCAATGAAATTTGTAACTCACCATCAGAATAATGGCATCACCTTGTGGAACACTTTCAAACATATTCCCTCAATATGTTTCACTCCTGCAGCATGAATTAACTCTCTTAAGCAAAGCTACTTTTTCAAGTAGATCATAAAACACCTATCTTGGCAACATGCTGTCCAATCTAGCATCAAGACGAAATTAGTTCTATGGACTGAAGTCAATGATGGTGGTAGCCAAGAGCAACAAATTACATGGTAGTTTTGAGTTACAGATACCAGTCAATTCAAGCAGTAGATTAGTGGCATAATAGAATGTAGTGTCAGGCATTGTCCTTGAAGAGGACAGTAGTCAAGGGAACCTGGACTTGAGAAGACTAAATGAATGTTTACAATGTGGAAGGCAGGGTATCCAAACTAATTGCTTGTCATTTCTATTTCAAATGCCTTATAAGTATCAAAATAATTCCAAATTCCCATATAAATTTCAAGAAACTCATAAGCTTTGCATCTCTATAAAGGGCACCTGGATAAATCAAATGATAAGTTAAAGTTCACAATGTTGTTAAAAAGGAATTAACAATGGGTATCATACCAGGAAAAGGAGGGGCATACTGAATGATATGAGGCAAGTCAAAATTGATACCCTTGATGTGAGGGTATTTGGAAGTGATTAAACTATGGCCGCTCCAATTCCACCAACCACATCAACCACTTGCTTGAAGTCTTTGAAACCACCGTACTTCTTGCGCATCTTCTTAACAATTAGAGTAGTTCGATTGCTGTGTTGTAAACCTGACCGAATCTGGCATCTCTAGTGAGGTATTCAACAACTGAGTACCATGGACCCTGTTAAATGGGCTACCTCCTTCAAGAATTGCATCCTTCAGTTGAGATCTAAGTATCAGTAGAACAGAAGACTTAGCAGCCAGTTCCCACTAAGAAGAGATGCAAAGGTCATAGTTTTGTCAGTGCACATTAACAATGCGTCATATCCCTGTTACTGTGGGGGACTACTCGACTAGCATAGATATAAATAGGTTAATGACTGATATTGACAGCAAATTTTAACCTGTGGTGGAGAAAAGCCAAATTGTTTCAAATATGTTAAACAAGGCGACTCACACTATCAGCAATTATTATGATTAGTTTAACAGTTCATGCAACCATCCAATTTCCCACTCATACTAGTCCCATTACCCCCACCATGCGGGAATAACTACCCATTTCACTCATCATGCTGTTGCTAATAGTTAATTAGCATTAGAGACTATTACTGAATAACACAACGACCCCAAAATTGAGTGGATCATTTATGTAATGGTCCCAGTAACATACACAGATTTAATAACCGAATTAAAACATGACAAAAACAAAAATGCATGGAAGAAGCAGCAATCCGGGTCCAAACAAGAAGCTTAACAAAATTGCATTCGAATCAGTTTATCAAGGATTAATATCTTCTATGTTTCGATATTAACAAAATTTAAAATTTTCAGGAAATGATTAAGTTGGTGTTAAAAGTTATTTTTATTCAAAAATAAGAACATCTAATAAAACCCCACATTTTCAAAAATAAGAATATGCAGAGTGAAAGAAAAAATCATTAGATGGTGGTTTTGTGGTCGAGTGTCTATCAGCTTATAAAAACCTTATACTTCCTACATACGACACAAGAAGGGGAAAAGGAAGAAATTAACCAGCTTTCAAAAAAGACTTTATCATGAGTCAAGGTCATCAATGGCGCCAAAGAAACCCCATCCTCGTCACGTACAAAGTATTTAGCCACAGGACCCAACCGATACATCCTCTCCGTTCCTCCAACTTGAAAATCAACAGAACAACTGAACACACAGTTGCTCACTGGCAGCCTCAGTATCCGCTCCAGCATTACCGGCGCCTCCGGATTCTGAGTAAGAATCCGGCGCTCTATCTCCTTGGCGGTGAGTTCGGCATTTGGGCGTGCTCTGGACAGAATCTCAAGAAGGTCGAGATCAATGGCGGTTTTCAAAGGCACAGGAAGTACGGTGACGTTCACCAGCTGCATAGCGTAGGTGAAAATTTCTTCTTCCACTTTTTCTTCTTGTCTTGTCCGGTCATCGCCTTGAGTTGAGGCCTTGTCTTTCAGGTTTCTTTGCTGCTTCTTGTTTTTGTTTTTCCCCATTTTTGCAGTCCAAAAGGGGTACGTACTATTGCTGTAGAAATTGTGGCTTTTTTTTTTTTTAAATAATTAGCGATAGGTATAGCTGTTGTGACACAGAATTACCCTTGCTTGAAGGGTTGACGGCGTTTTTTAGGGTTAAAAAAACCTGACATTTTATTTGAAAAGTTAATTTTTATGTTGGACAAAGATTTTGGAAAGTTTAAAAAACTTTTCAAGACTTTTTATTTTTTCGACTACCAATTTAGTGGTATGAGAAGATTGATTTTTTTACTTTATTTAATTTCGGTTATTTTAATTTTTATTTTACAATTTCTATTTAGTTATTTTTTAAAATTTTCTTATTTAGATATTTTAATAATTTTAATATAAAATCTCCATCAAATCTTAAAAAACTTTACTATTTATTTTTCCAAAATGAGAGAACTGATTGGATCTAGTTCCGGATCGAATATTTATAAATATACATAGCCAATACTTAATAATTTTAAATATTAATCTAATTTAGTTCAAATAATTTTAGATTTTGATCGGTTCAATTTAGGTTTCAGTTTTTTATTTAATGAATTATTTATTTACTTATGTCTATTATATAATTATAAATTATGAATATATAAAGATTGCAAAAAAATTTTCATAATTAACTATCAAAAAATAGTATTAAGAAATATTTAATCATTTTTATTTTTTCTTATGACATTTATTGAAGGATATATATATATATTACTTGTACTATATATCAATACATTTTTTTTTCTTGCATCTTGATTTACATATTATGTCTATGAATTATATAATTCTGTAAGCAGAAATTCAGTATTAATCTCTTTTTAGTGCACATTATTTTGTTGCCTTGGGTTCTTCTTAATTTTTTTATTTTCATTTCCAAAAGCATAATAGGGTAATAGTACACCTTAGGATATATGTCAGCCTAAGATGTCAATTTCAACGATATCGCATGCAGTTGATCAATAGAATAATCATTTGCAAGTATTTTATAATTCATTATTCAAATGGGATCTGTATGTACTTGAAATTTCTATTTCCTATGTGTTAGATTCCCCCGTTTTGCTCATGGTTTTTAACAATGCCCCCAACTAATTTTCTCCATACTGTGCCTAATGAAGTTTTTCAGTAAATTTTTAACTTATGCATATTTTTTTCTTTATCACGTGCAAATTAGTGACCAATGTTTATTTCATTTTAATAGGGAAATAAAACCACAAAAATGATCATCTCACACATAAGTTTTAATGTATTTTAGAGGTTCTTGCTTTTTCTTTTAGCCTTTTTTAATTGCTGTAGTTGTTCTTTTCCTACTAACTAATAAACTATTAAATATGTTACATGATACTTAATTAGGGGCTAAAAATGAAAATTGCCTTAAAGTCCCTCTTTGACATCACCAAACAGGGCTGTGGTCTTCTTCTTTGGTTTGCTTGTAATAGTGAAACTTAAATTGTGGAGTATTCTGGTGTAGTTGAAGGAGATCGACCTCATGAAATTGATAATTTCCTGTAGAAGAAAGTTCCAAATGCATATAAGCTGTTATGTTGTCCTTTAACAGGTATGTCTCCTTTTCTTGCAGTGATATGTCAACCAACAGGGAGTGCAAAATGATCATCATAATTCATAAACCATGTCAAGATGGAGAGGCCAAAAGCTAACCTGTAATATTATTTTATGAAAAAATAAAAAAAGGAACGATGAACAAAGAACATATGGAAAGCTTGATTGGATCCTTTTTCTTTCTTTCTGTGTTTTTTTTTTTTTTTGTTTGAGCTGTATATGTAAGATTTGAATTTGAACTTTTATCCAGGTGATTAAAATGGTAATTTTTTATCAAATTCAAAATTCATTTATAAAATAATTTGATTCAACCTGATATTCAAGGATATTCAAAATGATCAAATCTGAAATTAATCATATTTGACTTTTAGATTAGTCTAGAATTGACCCAATCTCAATTTGATTTGCAATCTGAAATGACCTTGAACCCATTTGAAAGACAATGTAATTCAAAATTAATTCGATACAAACTTATTTGATTTGACTTATTTGCCACTCTACATAATTGATGCATGTTACCACTAAACTATCTTCTTAAACATGTCCAAACATTTCTCACTAGCCAGGCCACGGTTCCAGAACTCCTGATAGTATTCACTATAAGTAAAGTTCCTATAGAGAGTTGGATGCAAATCATGGTCAGTCAGCAGTGGGGCTGGTCCTATCACAGCATCAGGTGACGGGCAGTAGAATGTTGGAATAGATATCCTCTCCTCTTTGCAGTTCACCACAGCCCGGTGGAGCGCACTCTTGTAACGATCGTTGCTTATTAACTGCATTTGATCTCCAACATTCACAACCAAAGTATATGGTTTAGGGTCGATAGCAACCCATTGACCATTTTGTAGCACTTGCAGGCCTGGCACGTGATCCTGAAGGAGAATGGTAATCACGTTAGGATCCGCATGGCCAGGTAACCCATAAGTCAGTTGTGGTTGTGGACATGGAGGGTAGAAATTAATGGCCATGTGTTGTCCATGCTTGCCCAATACCCTATTATTGATGTATTCCTTTTCTAAACCTAAGCTTTCTGATATGGCTTCAAGAAGTCTCAGTGCTAATTCTCTTGCATTCCTGCAATACTCAGCAACATCTTCCCTGGCCACCAAAAAACATTAAAGCAAAGCATTCATTAATTAAATCATGCATGTCCCATTTATTAAATTTCTTTATTAAGCGGCTGAATGTATGTCATGTGAAATCGATTGAGATTTGAAATTAGAAATTCAAATCTCAATGGTATATATATATATATCATTTGCAATAGTTCTAATGTTCCAAAAAAATTATTTTTTTAACCAATGAGTTTAACCTTGATAATATTACAGGTTTCATTCATAGTTATAAGGTATTTATCATAATTATAAAATGACGGTAAGAGCATAACCTGAAAGATGGAGGGTTGGTAGGCCATTCCAGCATGTAGTCTTGTAAAGGGTAACAATGAAGTCTTAAGAAATCTCTCCAGTTGGATACCTTTTCAGTTTTCACATTGAAGCTAGTAGAGAGTCTTGTTGTCTTCATTGGATCATCGGAATAATACTTCATCCTCTCGCTCTCCGGCAAATGAAAAAATTCTCGCGATACACCTAGCATTGTATCCATCACCTCTTTGGAAATCCCATGGTTTTCAACCTTATCATTAATATTACCGACAAAGTTATAAGCTTTAATAATATTAATTTCTAAAAACATAATAAGAAGGAGTAGTGTGCGTGTGTAAACCTGAAAGAAACCGTAGTCTTGGCAAGCTTGCCCTATTGCCTGGACTAGGGTAGGGCGATGAGGACCGTCCAGGCCTTGAAGATCAATGAGAGGAATATTGGAACCATCCCGACTATGATCAACTTCACCAAGGTTTGGTCGATCAGATAAGGGACGCACGTAATTTGACGGAACATAGCTTATTGTAGACGCGAGATCAGATAACAAAGGCTTTGCAATCGCCATCGATATCCCTAGAATTTCATCGCCTCTACAACCAAATTCTGAGCCAGGTTAGGGGTGCTTATATTCTGGTGTCTCTTTACCATGATTCACTAACCACAGTAAGTGAGTTTATTTATTCAATTTTTAGGGTGAGCACTTTAAAAGATTAATTTCTTCAAATGTATTAGATTAACGCGAGAACGTGTGTTTAAAATCGTTTCATAATAAATTTAATCTCGATTAATGCATTAATTATTTTTGAAAATACCTGAATATATATACCAAAAGGTTTTATTTTTTAAAAAAACTTTTTAGTTAATTAAATGAGCTACCCAATAATATGCAATTCTTTATAAATGTTGCACAACCCTCAAATCTAACTCATTAGAACTTGAAATATCGTAATTAATAGAAATTTGAAACTCTATATTTTAATTTATACTAAATACAATCTAATTAATATTTTCATTGAATTTGGTATAAATGAATTGTATAACTTTTATCAAATACATATTTTGTATATTTGGTATAAATAACAATTCATTTAAAATCCTTGAAATTTGTTATTACTAAATTAAATTCTATTACATTTGGTGGAATTCGAAAATGAATTCTAAAATTATAAAAAAAAAAATTTGTTGGACAAAATACTCTTAATTGAAATATTTTTCATTGTATTCTTTATTTTTCTCATTTTTTCTCCTCTCTCTTCCTTTTTGTTTCTACTTTCTCTTCTCTTTTTATGTTTTTATATTTATAAAAATTAAATAAAATAACACAAATATATTTTTGTAAAGTAAAACATTTTATTGAAATTTACATTTAAATGAAATACAAAAGTTATCTTATTTAAAATAAAATTTATTTTTATTTTATAATATATCAAACATATAATTTCTTTGGCAAATAAATCTACAAAAATCCATTTGCAAATAAAACGAATTTTAAATTGGAATCAAACAAAACACTATGTTAGAGTCCTTTAATCTTTTGTTGACAGGAATGCTTTGCTCATTTCAGGATGTGCTTCAAACTCAATTATTCAGCCATTGATGCATCGGACCTTCTCGAGGGGTTCCAATATTCCAGGCTGCGGAGCACAGTGATCTTGAAAATAATCTCCCTGTCAACGCAGCCTAGTTAAAATAACAAATTAATGAACAAATTCAAATGAAATAATGTTCTTCCATTGTAGAGTAAAGCCATCGGTTGTTTGGTGTCGATATCTACTACTATATGCAAAATCAAACACGGCAAAAGAAAAATATGAATTAATAATTCCTCCCAGTTAACTTACGATAGAGATGTTGGAATTTGGAATTATAACACGATTGAGCACACAGACAGGCAGAAACAGTCGTAACGTCTGTATCAAATCTGACTCACCCTTTGCTTGTCGTTGTGGCAGGAGATGATGTCATTTCGCCAGCATCACCAACAGACATTTCCACCAACGTTTGCACACTCGGCGATCTCAGATTTATACACCAGATTCTATGTTTGGACCCGGTCCATTCCATGCAATTGAGTCATACGGCTCTACTTTATTATCCATAGCTGGACGCAATCTCTTCTATAATTTTTCAAGATTGAGTGTTTAAAGGGGATACAAAAGGGCGTTATTTAAAAATTATAATAAGTATCTAAAAAAAGAATTTTTTAATATAAAATTTATTATTTATTAAAATCATGAAAATTATAATATGTACTCAATTTAAAATAATTGAATTTTTTTGATAATTTTCTTAATGAAAAAGTTGTATTTTTTTAGTGAATTAAGAAGAATATATTTAAAAGAATTCAATTGTTTTGTTTTAAAAAATAATTTAATAAAATTAAAAAATTATTAATGATTTTATATTAGAATAAATTTAAATTTATTCTAAAGAGTAAAAATTTATTATTGAAATAAATAAATTTTAATAATAAAATTGATATTTTTTTCTTTTTCTCTCGCAATTTATTTGAAACACGCATTCTAAAACTGTTGCCCTTTTCGTGGGAAGATACATTGAAGTTGCCAAAATTTCAAACTTTTCGACAGCATGAGTGTAGACTGGCATGAAAATACAAAGGATCATACCAAACGACTAGAAACTATAAAATCTTTGGAGGTTCAAATTTCGCACTCTGAAAATGTTAATTTTTTCAGGGAATGAAATCCATAGAAATGTGGACTTTTTTTGCTTATAATTGATTTTTTGGTCTGCTTTTTTTTTTTTTTAAGACTCATCAAAATTTATAGAGAATAACTTTACTTTTCATAAAGGTTTATAAATTTCACTTTTCATAAGATGCATTTTTATTTTCTTATCAAACTATATTTAAATCTGCATTTTCTTTTTGCAATACTGAGACTTTTTTTAAGTTTTTATCTGAAAATTTTAGATTGTTGTTCAAATTATATATATATATATATATATATATATATATATATATATATATATATATATATATATATATATATATATATTTAGAAAAATAAAGTGTGAGATATATTTTATATGATATTTGTTTTGGGATGTGGTATGTTATGAGTTTTTT
>CATIWR010113585.1:0-30347 GCA_949677035.1 Omphalea diandra
CTGAAATTTGAGATCATTGGCAAGATTATGATGCTCAACAGGCCTTCCACGCAATATTATTTGGAAAGTTTCAGGTATCCGCAAGTACAAGATGGACAAATACACCTGGAAAACTTAAAAAGACCAGAGTCAATACATTCACTTGTATGCATGCATGAGTACAGAGTTGCATGCGTACTGAGTACATGTGAATGCATGAATTGTGCAGTCCCTACTACAAACGTACTCGGAGAGAGTAATGTAATCGGTTAGCAATGTGCTCTTCATTAACCTTCCTCCAAGCAGGGATTGTTTCTACCTTTTTAACATCCCCACCAATACGAATATCCTGATACCCAAGTCATGATATACTAATTAATTGAGAATAATAACATTAAAAAGAAGGAAAATTAAAAAAGGAATGCGAAGAGACAAAATCAAATTTCAACCTCAAGATCTGTATCAAAGTCTAGCTCCAAGATTCCATCATCACTGAACCATAAATTATAGATGATAACTTTTGTGCCATGAGATCCAATGTCATCAAACTGCAACCCAATTGATACACATAAAAATAAGCTTCCGAGAATGGAAACACAAAGCAATTGCATTTGATCAAAGAATACTCCAGGGAATCGTAAAATTTTATTCACCCCTATGTTTCTATTCATTATTATATCCTCATTTGCCTTTTAGCCTAAATTGATCTAAAGGTACCAAACCGGATGCTTCTTTCTATTCTTTTGACCAAAAAGGCCATAGATTGTCATACTAGGCACATACAGCTTTTACCAGGATGAGCACAATGCTTATGTACTCTACACTTGTGATCTCCAAGACATATTTGCTTTTCCACAAATTCAGGGATGGTGCAAAACTTATGTCAATTTCAATTTCTGAAGAATAATCAATCTAAATATTCCTCAGTACAAATATATCATTTGAAACAATAAATTAACTAGGGTTTCCATCTCACTAGACATTTAATTTGTATAGTTTTTTTATTCATTGTTTAGTAACACATCCAATGGAGGATTCTTTGGAGAAGAAGAAGAGAAAAGTTGAAGTATCACTTTATGAAACTCAGAGAGGGATTTCTAGCTCTTAATAAATGCACAGAGGTTCTGCACTAAACATCTTTTGCTTTCCCACTTTTTTAAATTCAATTTCTCATACTTTTTAGTCAGCCTCCAATGGAGATAACTTGGAAGGAAAACACATCAGCATTGAGCAGGGAGCAGTCTGATTTCAGAAGTAAGCATCTAAACTAGGAGATTGGAGAGTTAGCTCAAAATATTGTATGAGGCTTTGGTGCCTTCAGCATTGGAGGATAATAATCAATAGCAGGGTATTGACAACAAAGTGAGTTTAAAATTGAATCCTGTTATGAAATCTTTATGGAAGGAGAGGGATATGCAAATGGAGTTTCTCATTTACATGAAAAGCCACTTGAAAGACACCCATGACCCAAAAAAGACTTTCAAAAGTATCCTCATTTGCACTGAAGATATCAGGAAGAGAATTTCAACAGTTAATAACAGGATCACAAGGGATCTTTATTCAATAGGAACTTTAATAAAAAAAATATATATATATTTAGCAAACCACTCACTGCTTTTGAACAGGTGACTACTACTCTACACTTGGTCTATACAATGGTGGAATCATCAATTTTTTTTCTCAAGAACTTATGTGGAGAAATTCAGAGATGGAGCTTAATGAGTCAAAAGATGCTCATTGTAAATCAAGCCATAATGAGTTGTGGGGTGCTGTTCCCTCAATCATTTTGTGGAGAACATTAAAAGTGAAAAGTAAGGTTTTTTAAGTGTGAAACTTCAGAGTCTAAGCATAGAAAGGCAAGAATGTAATGCAAGGCCGTCATTTACTAAAATGCCCCCAATTTGGAAGCCTCAATTTTGTATCCTCCTAGTCTATGTGGTGCATTCCCCTTTGGTTCCAGCTTTATCTTTGAAATGAAACAAAACATCACATACTTAAAGTCAGTAAGCTGTGTTCAAGTTCTTTAGTCATTGCCAGTCTAGTTTTTAGCAAACTAGAGTAACTTTTATTGCAAAATGCAAAATATAATCTCTCAGAACTAGAACATGCATCAACTGTAAAAGCAGCTCATATTCTCAGACCAAAAAATCTAACTCTAATAATTTTTAAGACAAAAAGTTTGGCTTATGAGAGGGAGAGAGAGAGAGAGAGAGAGAGAGAAGCATGTTGTGCACTCGTGCACATTTATGAATACACCTGCCCTTAAACGAAGGAGACACAATATAAAATTGGAAAGTCATTGAGGAAATTTATCTTAAATAAACTAAATTCGAACCCAAAAATAAATATGTTAACAAAACTGAATATCTGAAGGACCGGAAACCTGTAAGTAACAAAAGATGCCTATGGAACCAAAGGAAAAAAGGACAAAGGAAAGAAGCTTACTTGCTTCAGAAGCTCTGCTTCTGTTGAATATGGAGACCACAGCAACATCAGAGAAAGATTAGACATAAAATGCTCTTTACCACAACGATGTGAAATTTCCAATTTTCCAGTTGTTGTGTTAAACTCATAATCCACCTGCACAAAAAACTAGCTTTTAAAATCTACAAACAAGATTTTGACAAGGGCTATGATATACTAGCAGCAGCTCCCTAAACAAACATCTAGAAATTCACTAGTTTCCATGTTCGGGAACCCTAATAAAAAATGACATAAACTTATTATCCCTTTTCATTTTCTTCTTGAGGATATTCTCACCCCTTTAGATGGAAGTATTAAAATACTGTCCATAATACACATTATCAATCAAATCAATTATCTACCCATTGAATAGGTAGCAACCTCATCCAATTCAAGAATTTATAATAAAATTTGGGACTAGACTGAAATTTCAAGAATTTTAAAAATGGAGAACCAATAAAGTCTCGAATTTTCGGTCCAATTTGACTCGGTTCCTTATAAATTTGGGATAAGCAGTTCGGTCTTTCGGTTTTTTCGAAACTGTTAGGTTTAGTTTGCTACAGGTTTAGATAGTTATTTCAATTTATTAAAATTAAACTTTATATTTTTAATTTTTATAAACCAAAATAAAATAAATTTTACATTTATCACTTTTAATCATTCAAGAACTAAAATAAATAAGTGATATTTTAACATATAATAACTAAAAATTTACATATTAAATGTTAAGTTGAAATTATTTTTAATGTTTACTACTAACTTAAAATTAATAGTTAATAAATAATCTAATTAATAGTTATTAAGAATAATAACTATTAGTAATATATACTAATTTAGTTTATATATATATACACACACACACATACACACACATATATATAAAACTATGGTTCGGTTCGATTTTTTCGTTCGAAACGGTTACAATATGATGCGGTCTAGTTCTCAATTTAGATAATATAAAATCTTCAGCATTGTGCCGATTAACAAATTGATACAGTTTGGTTTGGGCATTTTATTGCTCATGTTAGGAATTTTTGGTTTTAGTTCAGTGAAATTCGATTATTTGGTCTAATTTAAAAATCTCCGAGTTTCTTGCTCGCCCCTAATGGCATCTGCATAACACTCTTTAATTGCATGCAAAATATAAATGGAAAAATCAGAAAGAGTGTTGAACAACAGCTTAAGTAGGCAATGACAATTACCATCGGCACCACAATTCTGTCATGGCCTGCTTGTGATAAAAATGTGTAAGACAGAAGACCAACGCTTTGTGTCAATGTCCTGCTTATAAGATAAAGTATAGATAAAGTAATAAGGTGACAAGCTGAACTAGCTAACTAAATTTACACTAATATTATCAACTTGATCCAAGTAAATCTTAATCCCAAATTAATTAGGGTCGACTACATGAATTCATTTTTTTCATTCAAGGTGATTTTGGGCCACATCTTCAGAAACATGTAAGGCTTCTAGGCATGCTAATACAAGGAAAAGAGAGAGAGACTTGTTGATCTATGCATTAATTGTGCTGAAATTATGATTGGCATATCGTTACCTTTAATGTACATTGAATCGAATAAAACTAAGAAAATGAGGGAAAAAGAAATTGCAATGGAGAGTAGTATTGCTGAATAGATTTTAATTCCATTTGTTTCATGAAAAATATTTTCTAGATAAATATTTTCTACATTTTTCTTTGTTTATTAGTGTATTCAGAAAAATTGGTTAATATAATATATTTTCCTAATTAAAGGGAACGCTAATTCATTTTTTAGGAAAATGACTTCCCACTGTGAAAATAGGAAGTTATTTTCAGAACTTTGATAAACTCATCCAAATGAAAAATAAATCATATAAACACAAATATTTATTATCATCAGTTATCCATGACTACCAACACTCATCACCATTTATTGTTGATCAGTGATGGTCTTTGGTAATACCCATAAAAAAATTTTATTTCTAATGTTTTTTTTTCTTATATTGAACAAAAAATATTATAAATATAAAAATTTAATCTTCTAATTTTATCATAATCTTATAAATCAAAAGAAAATTAATATTTTTATAGTATATACCAAACACCGGAAAATATTTTCCTCAAAAAACATTTTCCTCAGATAAGTTATTTTCCATAAAACAAATGAAGCCTAAGTTACTGAATTTGAGTCATAGAAAACTTTTTCATAAGGCATTCAATAGGAAAGGATTACCCAGCCATGCTAGGACAAACCAATGTGCTTCTGAGGTTAAATGACAATAAAATGAGTGCATAATGAAAGAAACATGAATATTCTTTTCCACCTTTTATTATTCTGAAATGGTACCTAGAACCCTACGCTTGCAAAGTTTCCAAATTTCCAATGACATTCCCAAATACTTAGTTCTTCAAAGAGTTCTACTAAAAGACAGGTGCATTCCAGAATTTTTATCATCTTGCATTTCTTAATCTCATCCTTCAGCCTTCACAAACCCTCAACACATGAGGAAAAGAAAAACAAAATTTTCATAAAGAATATCATACATGTTAGAGGCTTAAAGCATTAAATACATTTTCACCTCTCTTTTCAAAAGCTTGCAAAATGGTCCTTAAAATTTGAATGCATCTACTCTTAACTAATTCCATTTAATTAGACGTTAATAATTCACCAAGTGTAAATGGAATATACCAACATATGATAATAATTGCTATACAAAATCATATGACTTGCATAACAATTGTAAACATTTAAATTCAAATACAAAAATCAATAAGAGAATTCAGTATTGCAATCAAACCTCTCATGCAAGTGGCAACTGAAGACAATAACATCTGCCCCAAGTCTCATAGTGCTGGTCTTAAACCCATTACCATCTGAAAGACCAGTGTTTAGTCCATAAATATGAAAAAATTAAATTATATATTTTGTATAATGAATGAGTAGGTTCCACACATTGTCCAATAGCAGATTTGGATTTTTTATCTGAAAATCCAAAACTCATACATCGTTGCATTGCTTCAGGGTCCATTCCGCCACCATCATCTAGTTGCAAAGTACCAAGTTTTGGACAAGAATTAGGTTGTATTCCTTTCGATAAAGATTACATCAACCAAGACCACAAAGTCTCCAGTAGATATGTTCAGTGTACCTTGGATTAGCAATGCTGTACTTCCATCTCTTGGATTTGAGATTTTATCTACAATGACAAAAGTGGCTCCATTTTGTACCTATAATTTAAAAAAGAAAAGAAAATGGAAAAGGTAAATGCAAAGCATGAAGACTACCAGATGATAACCCCAAATAAATGGTGAAAACACTCTAGTACACTTGACACACAAGCACATGTTTTGCAAGAAAGGCAATAACAAAATAAAAAACTATTTAAGAAAGCTTGATGACAAAAAAAAAAAATCCAAACTTTCTTTTAATTGTCACTGTCGTATCCAAACTTTTCAAAATAGACAGTTTTACCCAAAAATTGGCCAAATTTGAGTCAATCTTACGTCTAATCAAAATTTGGATAAAACACTATGTCATTTGCTAACATAGCAATTATATGATTGTCGTGCATAGTTTGAAAGTACTTGTTAGATCCAAAATCAACTGAATTTCCAAAGGAAAATATGTTTCTTTTTACATTTTCTAAAATAATTTGAAATTTTTTTATCAATTAAACTATTAATCTTTTGAAATTTTCCTTTTTTTAAAAGAAATTAAGCTGGTGATGGGTTCCACAACTAAAAAATTATTTTTTTAAAATTAAAAGTGACAATCATTTCAACAAATTGCATAGGCTCTCCAGCTTCAATTTTGACCACGGGAATAATTGACATAAGTTTGATCAATTTTGGTAAAATGCTTATTTTTGAAGGGTTTGAGTACAACTGTGAAAATGTGAAAAGGTTTGTGTTCTTTTTGCCATCAGGCCATTTAAGGATCATATCCAAAAATGCCTCAATATTCCTACGAGAAAATAAGGCTACTGAATTATCATTCCAATGCAAAGAAAAATCAAACCATCCAGAAAAGAGAGGTGAAAATAATATAATTGTGATGTCTTTCCTTTCTTCATAATCAAAAAAATTCTAAATAGAATGGAGAGATTCGAGCATGATTAGCTAAAGCAGGATCCTCCTTTAAATAAAAACATAAAAAATAATTAAAAGGAGAATATGTAATCAGCAAAAAAGCTCTTCAATCAGCTTAAGACAACCCTCTAAAACCTCAAATGAATGAACCATTGGTTAGCCTAGAAAAAGAAATGTGAGAGGAAAAATATCTATCTTGTTGTAAAGCAAGAGCATAGTTTAAAATAATGGTTGTTACATAACGTGACGACCATTATGTAACACTTTTTGAAGCCACCTTAACCATTGTTCTCGTCAAAACATTTGTAAGGTGTCATTGTTGTAACGAAACAGTAGCGGCCGTTCAATTTTAATGTAACAGTTATGAAACAATAACAACCATTACAGTTGTTAAATTTTAATGTAACCGTCATTACAACTATTACACTAATGGTGGCAGCATTTTTTTTGCAGGTTGTCACGTAGAGAGCAACCTCACTTTTCTCTGCTTTAATGGGTTTTGTATATCGTTTAGGTTTCAAGATCTCTAGACCCAAACCCCTGTAAGAGGCACTGCCTCCATAACCCCCACTCTGCATAGCATCAATTCAAGCTTGACCAAATCAAGATCCATAACTTCAACATTCTTTTTCTCTTTACTTACAAAAATTAAGGGCTCCAATGTCCATAGACATTACTTATTTAAGTTGATTATAATTTTGGACAAAAACTAGAGATATTATGTCCCTATTTAAGATATTTTATACTTATTAGTTAGCCGTAATTCTTTATTTTTGGTGAATTATGTCAATATTTCTTAGTTTGTAATTTTTTGTGTAAAAATTGTATAGTGACTTGCTATTACTGTTACGTTATAGCCACAATAGCCCATTATCATTACATGCAACCATAAGTTAAAACCATGCTTACGCCATCAAGACACAAATTCATTAATTTTTCCTTTTAATCTTATAGATCAATTAACAACATATATATTCTTTTTTGTCCTATTTAACATGAAATCCTTAGATTTAAAGTTTCTTCTCCACGAAAAACTTTTGGCTAAACCCAAAGGTTCAATTAGAAATATAAGTTTATATCAGCAAATATTTTGCACCAAAAGATACCCTTATGAATATGTTTTGTCAATTCATAATTTTTTCTTTTAGTTTATAAGGGAAAAGTTAATTGCTTAAAGTTAAAGTTACCTCATCGATTGCATTATCAAGTAATTCAGCTATCGCTGCAAAAAAGAGTGAATAAGATATTAATGAGTACAAAGATAACCTCTTGAATACAGCATTAGTAAAAAGACAAGAAATGGAACCCAAAACTACATTGGCTAAACATACCACCGAAGGCCCATTTATGCGAAGTGGCATTTGAATGAAGAAACATAGGGTGGACATGGAGATAACTTTTTCCATCTACAAGCCCCAAAAAGATAAATTCAATAAGAAATTGTTAAAGAACATTGATGAAACATCAATAGACACCATAGTGTGGTACCAAGAAATACAAACCAAGGAAACTATAATACTCTCTCAATTTGATTTAATGACAATCATCCAAATAGAAAACTGATATAGACCCCAAGTCTATTTGATAAAATACTCAAAATTTCGTACAACCTACGAAAAGAATTAGTTATATAGGTCTTTATACAATTGTAAGTAATCCTATTGCTACTAGGATTAGACATCCCAACTTGGAAAAGTCTTAATCAATATTAAATACGATAGTTAAACAACTTATAAATATCTTGAATCAATAACAACAACAAAGTCTTAATCTCAAGCCAGCCGGAGTCGGCTACACGAATCCATTTTCTCTATACCACATGATTTTAAACATCATCTTCCATGAGGTGTAAAACTATAAGATCTTTTCTTATAACTTTGCTCCATGTTAATAAGTTATTTTGTTGCCAATTGCTTCAATCTATTATACCCTCTATATAGGAGTGTCGGTTAGCTTACAACACACAAGACCAAACCTTCTTAATCTTCCCTCTTGTGTCATCCTCCATACGTACCATTTCCACCATATTATGGATGTGTTGAATGTGGTGCATCCTCCTATGCCCAAACATCCATCTCAACATCCTTATTTCCATCACATTCATCTTTCGAATGTGTTGTTTCTTGACTGTCTAACACTCACTTACATCACGGCTAGTCTAATTACTATCTAATACAATTGTTTCTTTAACTTTATTGGCATTTGGGGATCATATAAGATTTTGGTAGCATTTTGCCACTTCATCCGTCTTGCTTTAACCCTATTTCATCACTGCCCCCATCTTGCCAAAGAATATATCCCAAGCATTTGAAATGGGTTGTATGAGACACTATCATTTCATCCATGATCACAACCCCATGTTGATCATCCACCGTTCGTACACTGAGCTTACAATGCATATGCTCTATTTTCATCCTACAAAACTTACAACCTTTTTCCTTCAAAGTTCTAATTTGTTATTGACTCCCTCATCAATTTCATTTATAGGTATTATGTGATACGTGGACGTCATGCACCATGTAATATTGTCTTAAATATGTTGAGTTAGCTCATCCATAATCAAGGCAAAAAGATAAAGGCTCAATGCAAACCAATAGTAACAAAAAAATCCTATATCCCTTCCAACTATTTGTACACTAACAAACGCCATATCATACATCTTTCAAAACCTTGATATACTTAACAGAAACTCTACACTCTAAGACCACCATAGAACCTCCATTGTCACTTTGTCATAGGCTTTCTTTTAATCAAAGAAAACCATATAAATGTCTTTCCTCTTGGATCAATAATTCTCCATTATGAGATAAATAGCTTCCATGGATATAAACCCAAATTGGCTATGAGAGACAGATGTGCAACAATGCAATCAATGCTCTATAACTCTCTCTCATAATTTCATGTTATGGCTCATAATTTTTATCGCCTTGTACTTTGAATATATCCTTTATTCTTATAATTGGGAACTAGGGTGCTCTTTTTCCATTCTTTAGGCATTTTCTTTTAGATAAGAATCTTATTAAAGAGCTTAGTCAACCACCTTACTCCTACTTCTCCTATGCATTTCCACACTTTGATAGGAATTCCATCTAGTTCCACTACTTTCCCATTTTTCATCATTTTTAGAGCCTTTTTTACTTCAAAGACTCTTATTCATCTAGCATACTTCACATTTCTATTAATGTTCGACATTTCATAGTTATTAAATATTTCGAATTGTGATAAAAATTCTAATGGAACTAAACCTAATACAAAACCCTAATCTTTCTAATTAGAAAATTCATTACAAAACTATGAATTCCATCATCAATACTTAAATTAAAGCAATTCTAAATTCAATTTTCCACGACATCACATTGTCATATGGATGTTTTTGTGAAATCTACAAGATTCTATCATCTAACTCAATATCAAAGTGAAAATTCATAATAAATTGCACAAGGTTATTTGAAAGTTCCATTAGTTTTGAAAATATCTAATGGTAATTTAAATTCAACCTTCTACGTGTCAGTGCAATTTTAGCCGAATTTTAAAAATTGTCAAAATAGGTTATAATCATGAAATTGAGTGCAATATTAGTCAAACCCATGTATTTTTATAATGCAATTTTTTATAAAATTTGGGTCAAAAAGGGTGAAATTTGATTAATATGTCTTTTATGTTTATATATTTTATGATTCTAGCCTATTACACCATTATTAGTTTTGACCAAGACACAAATTAGGCTAACATTACACTTAATTTCACGATTCTGACTTATTTTGACAATTTTAAAATTTTGGCCAGCATCGCATTGGCATGCAAAAGTTTAGATTTACATTATCATTAGCTCTTTTTAAAACATGCTATTATATAATTATGACATGACAATAAGGTAATAGATTACATAAGGTTATCTCATGTAAGTGGACCAACTCATCCTTTTCCATTATGTACATAAGGTAGTAAGAAGGCTGAGGAAAGGGCCTCATTCTCTTAAGGGCTAATTGTAGAAAAAGCCTAAACCTTTATGATTTTTTTTATCATTGCACTCAAATCTCTTAAAATAGTCCATTATACCTAAAATTGACTAAACTTATGTCAATTGTAACCAAAGCCAAAATTGAGATGAAACTCCTATTATTTACTAAAATTACTATCATATGACTAGCATGCATATTATAAAAATATTTGTGAAATCCAAAAATCAACTAAAATTTCAAAAAATGGAAAATCAGTAATTTTTTAATTTTTTTAAAAAAATTAAAATTTTATTATTAATTAAATATTAATCTTACACATTTCTCTTCAAATTTTAGATGAGTACATGTTTGACAACAAAAATATAATGTTTTTAAAGTGAAAATGATAACAATTTCAAGAAATGATATAAACCTCTTACCTCAATTTTAGTCGTAGGTACAACCAATACAAATTTGATCAATTTTTGGTATATCTAATTATTTTGAAAGGTTGGAGTACAACAATTTAAAAAAAAAGGGTTAGCTTTCTCTTAATCTATCATTACCATTCTTTTCTCTCCCTTTAAGCACTCATACACCAAATACTCTCTAACTTTAGCATAAGAGTCCCCAGTAAGACAAATTGTCGAGGCCCCTAAGCTCATTCTCTATCCTCGTACAAGTCCTTCAATTAAAACTAGACCATCAACATTATTCATATTATTATATCATCCCTAAAAAAACATTACAAATAACAAATTAAAAATATTCCATTCTTAAAATACTCTGACTCCAATACATAAACGTGTGAGCAATATCACTAACAATTCACCTTTTAGCTTAGAGCTAACAAGTGAGATCTATGCTATAAAGAAAGAGTTTTAATAAGTGGATCATCATGAGACTATACCATTAATGAACAATTATGAGGTGACAATAATCTTCATGTGCTTTTGTTCCAAATTGTAATTCGCACTATCAATGGTTTCAAACCTTTGTTTTGAACATGTTTCATATAATATGCTATCTTAAACCAAAAACGCTCAACTCAAGGTTTGCTTGTTTAGGCCTGTTGGTCAAAAAAATTCAAAAACCTTTACATGTTTTGACTATTACGTCTAATCTTTTAAATTTTAGCCAATTTAACTAAATTTACAAACCTTTTGACAATTATGTCCAATTTGTAACTTTGATCAAAATTGAATGACATGTCCTATGACGGAGATAACACATTGGATTGAATTTAAGAACTCATTGCAACTGAAACTTAAAATCCAATCTTTGTTATCCACGTCATAAAACAAATAATTCAATTTTAATCAAAATTACAAATGGAATATAATTGTCAAGAAATTTATAAATTTGACTAAATTTACCAAAATTTAAAGGATTAAATATAATGGTCAAAACTTGCAAATGTTTGGATTTTTTCAATCTAGAAGCCACTTGTTTAGGCAAACTTAGTCAACAAAACTTATTTAAATTAGGATTGTTCACTGAGCAAACTACATTTGGACTAGGCTCACTTAACGAGCAAACCAACTAAACTACACTTAAACTTTAACTAAAGCTTAATCCCAAGTTTAGAGCCAATATTATACACAACAAGCTTAAGCTTAAACATGCCAACAAAAGATTGCAATGTATATAAATAATTTGGTGCATACTTTGAAGTGTGACCTTGGAACCAAAGCCATCGTCATAGTTCCCAGCTTTCCAAAATTGACGACAAAGTGGGGCTGGGCAAATGGTTGAGGCAGAAGAAATGCCAGTATCATCCACCGGAGATTGTCCCTGCTCCAATACGCTAGAACTGGTTTGTCCCGTTGAACTTCTATTTTCTTCAAAATCTTGTACACTTGAGGGAATTTTCCCCACAAAATCCTTTTCCAATTTAATAGCTTTCATATCTACCTTTCCAATTCCATTGAAAATTTAGCCATTACAATATGCATACAGTAGGGTTTTAGAAATCATTTTTCATTCTGTTATCCTTCATCCGCGTCACAAGCAATTTTTTGAAATCATAGTCCTTTAGCGTTACAGAAACACAAAGAGGTGAAATGAAGTGTAGAGCATAATCAGAAAAGTAGATAAGGAAAGAAACCTGGTTATCTTCAGCATTTGTTCATTGGAATTTAATCTAATGGCTTCTGTCGACTCCCCTCTCTAGTCTCTTTGGCAATAAATTCACAACAAAGAGGATGGGCACCACACCCAATGTTTAGGACTCTATTAAGGTTTTCTTTTTATGCACACTTCCTCTCCTAACTCAACAAAATATATTAAATCAACACTAGAGGCAAAAAAAACATTGGTGAACTGCTGTTTAAAAACTTCAAATATTAATGAATCAAAATCTAATATTAATCATTTAAAATAACAAATCTAAAATTCTCATTCAAAATCATCAAAAATAAAATCATGGATAATACAAAAAAAAAATTAAGATGGATCTACAACTTACCCAAGATTAATCATTTAAAAATAAATCTAAAGCTTCTCATTCAAAATCATTAAGAATCATCGATTAAAATAGTATCAATATAATAAAATATAGATGGATCTATAACTTAAACATAACCAACTATACTTTTTACCAAATTCTTCCCCAAAAATAGGTTCAAGATGCATCAAAGCATAAACTAAAACAAGAAATAAATCTAAAATAACATGGAGCATAAGTAGGGCAACCTTTCTTTTGAGGCATGAAAACTTTTTTTTAATCTTCAAAGGAGATCTCTGATACATCTAATATATATCAGATATCCCCTTTTAAAGATGAAAAGAAAGCTACATAAATATTTGTGTGTGTGTGTGTTCATTTTAGTTTGGTCATCCTTTTTCGCTTATGCTTCATTTCGATTTTATAATTCCAACTCCAATTTTGTAAGAATTGGAAATTGGAATTACAATTTTAGTATTTGGACTGCAAAGGGACATAATTGGAATTGAGCTAAAATTACAATTTTATTTCCAATTCTAGTGTTTAGATTGCAAAATGGTGGAATTAGAATTGAAATTGAAATTAAAATTACAATTGTAGTTGTGACATTTAGATAATATAATTCTCAAGTTAATTTTTGACACATAAAAATAATAAAATATAAAAATAATGAAGATATAACTTAACTATAAAATATATCATATGGAAAAATATGTAACAATAAAGTTTTAATTACATAATCCAACTCAAGCTAATAATACTATTTCCCTACAATGCCACAAAAATTCAAAATAATGTACCAAAAATCTACTAAATTGGACAACCATAAAAGTATTACATTACAGATTCTTAATTTGCACTACATATTACTAGCCATCTCCAACACCAAAACCACCATCTTCTCTTCTTTACATATATATTTAACATAGAAACAACCACATCCGCATAATTAAGCATGTATCAAATGCCTATCACCACACAGCACTACCACCCAGCCATATGGAGCCAAAATTTTGCTACTTGTTTATGCAACTTTTCCCTTTCTGCTCTGGTTCAGCTAGAAATAGTCTCTCTTATATGTTAAAAAGTAAAATGACTGACCATTTCTTAAAAAAAAAAAATATGAGCCAAAGTTAAAACAACCCATATGAGGACCCATGCTGTTGATTCACATGCACAAAACTATGCTTCCAAAATTTCATCACCAGCACAAACTCAAAACTTTTTATAAAATAAATGTGTCTTAATTGAAAAGTCAACTTCAGTAGCAAATTCTATCTTTAGCTCTCTCTTTTGTCAACTTGTTTTTAGAAGATGGAGCAAAGATTTGATAGTTTGGAAATTGCATGAACACCCTACACTACAACTGCGCTTCTGTTCAATTCCACTGCAACAAAGTATATGGTTAGTATAATTTGCTTTCCCAAATTCAAAAGCATGTCTGATCAGTTGACTGAAGGTCTACTGCTTATAAATAAGAACTCGAAAATTTCTAGTGAAAACTCTGATCTTACCTTGTGCGAGTAACAACTACAGTCCTTGATGCCAATTTGCTAATTTCTGCAGAAAGTTAGCTCTCTTAATCTGCAAATGGTGATATGTACAAAGGACAAACAACAATTTTATCAAAATTTTAAGCACAATAAAGCATGTAGAACAAGAACTACAGCAAGAAATGGGAGTTGGTGAAAGTTACGTTATCCGTTAATAACATTGGTGGGAAACTAAAGTATACACCTCATTGAGTGTTATCTCCAATCCTTAGACCTAGCAACTAAAGCAACAACCATTGAATCTGTAAGGGATGAGCCATTTTGAAGATTAATGCAAACCAGCAACTTCATGGCATGAATCCTTAGAAATTCAAATTGCAGAATACTAATTGGTATCTCACGTGTTTACATCACCAGTCCTTTCAGTACAACTCTACCATACCGATTTAGCTTAACAAGAAACATAGCATTATCAAGAGGGCACGAAGTATGGAAGCTATTCGAAAGAACCCATAGCAAATCACCAAAACAGAAAAGAAACCACTATAGAGCATTCAAGGAAAAAAAAAATCCAGTTCATAAACAACAACAGTACAACACTTTTATAAAAAACTGAGAAATAACAAAATTAAGAAAAACTTAGGATCAAAATAATCATACACAATCAAAATAAATTAAGAAAAACATTCAAGAAGCATAACATTAAAGTCAAAGATTCCAACTGATCTCCAAATCTCCACTAGAAAAAACTAAGGATTAGCCCATAAAAACCAACTTAAATATTTATAATTTTAAAATGAGGTATATCTTACCGACAGGAGAACTAAGTGGGCGCCCTTTTCTGGCGTCATCGTGGATGGGTTGATGCATTGCTGGCTTTTCTGTCTTAGATTCAAAACTAATTACATGCAACCAGTGGAGGAAGCGGCGAGGCAAGATGAGGCAACGAAGAGGAGGGGGAGGAGATGGCGAAGAGAAGGAGACGAGGAGGCAGAGATACGGAGGGGGAGGATGCAACAAGGAGGAGAGGACGAGGCAAAGAGGCAAATCTAAAATTTATCAAGTGCAATATTTTGATTTTTGTTTGATTTAACGATAGAATAAAATCACAAAATATATAAACATAAAAGAGCATATCAATCAATTTTCATTTTATTTTTTAGGATTAATTACTCTAGATTTTTTTATATTTATCATATTTTACTAAATTGTCCTTTTTTAATATCATATTAAATAATTCTCATATTTATCTATTATGTTGAAAAGTCATCAGGACATAAAAAAGTTATTTTTGTGTCAATCATAAAAAATCTGTTTAAAATTAAGATATATATTTTATTAAGTTAATTACTTTTAAATTTCTGGTATTTGCTACATTTCACTAAATTATCCTTCAAGTGTCTAAATAGATGAAATTATAGTTAATATGACATTTTTCTCCGACCAGTTACTGCATAAGTATTTAATAAATAAAAGCAAAACTCATTTTGTTATCATCTGAAGATCAGAAGAAAAAGACAAAAATGTCCTTAATATTACTCTTTCTCATATCTATACGATAACATGTCGTCCTACATGACAACAAAACAAGTTTTACTTTACTTAGTGTTTTTTCATATCCAAATGATGATGTGTTATCATATGTGAAAACAAAATGGATTTCACTTTCCTTATTAAGACTCAGACAACTCTTAATAAAAAAAAATATCATAATGAAAATGATTTTACTTGTTTAGACACTTAATTGAACAAAAAAGTGTTCATGCACAAAAATAGAAAAAATTATAAAGTTCATACGTCAAATTTATAATTTTCTCTTTAAAATATTATATTAAATCTTTTTTTATATTTGTTTCATTATATTAAAAAGTCTTTTAAGTATATATATATGAATTTAATGAAAATTTTGTTAGTATAACAAAACAAACGTGAATGATAGTTTAATATAATCTTAAAAAGTGAGTGACAAGTTAGTTAAATATAACAAACTTTAGGAGGTTCAAAGTAATTAAACCTATTTTTTTTAATGTTAGCACAATTCATGTCTTGCTCGAAATTAATACTAGTAATGTAATGGCCATAATTAAATATATAAATATAAAAGGTATATATTACACTCAATTTTATAATTTAACATATTTTGATAATTTTAAAATTTAGATAAAAATCACATTGACATGCAAAAATTTAGATTTTGTTATGAAAATATTATAGTGTTATGATAATATTGGATGTCTCTCCTTATGTCTATTGATATAAGTTCTTATGAAATAGAATTCTATTTTTATTCATATCTCTACAACTATTGACACTATAAATAAGTGTTATAATGAATGAAATAGTAAACACAAAATATTATCTCTTATATTTTTTTTTGTTCTTTATTTACTTTTTCTTTATTCTTTCTCTATATTTATAGTACGTTATCAACATGAGTTAGTTCTATCTTGGGCTGCTTATAACTCTAGTCCACTTTGACAATATAAAAATCAGTTTGTTCAATTTTGATTTGTTAATAATTTTATCACTATGATATATGGAGTTATTATTTGATATTAATATAGTTCTTGAAGAACTTGTATTTTATATAATTAAATAAATTAAAAAATTTCTACAAAACTTGTATTCTCTATAGTTCTTGAATAACAAAATGAATAAATAATAAAATTCTTAAAGAACGGATACCTCCAAGTTCCTAAAGAACTAGGTATCTAAATTCTTCAAAAAAAAAAAAAAAACTAGTATTCCATTTTATTAAAGAATTCATACCATGCGTCCCTGGAGAATTTAATATATTGTCTATAAGTCTTTAAAAGATTGATTTTAGTTATGATGCTTTTTAACATATTACTTATTTTAATATAAAATTTATGTTGATTTATTATTATTATTATTATTATTATTATTATTATTATTATTATTATTATTATTATTGTGTTTCTTGCAAATATATTTTATTTGTATGAAAATATTATAGATCCTACTTTATTATTGGTAGGATTTAAAACGAAGGGATGAAGGCTTGTGTCTTGCATATAGTGCAACCACACACGTCATATTAAAAGATAATGCATACTTTTCTCATTTAACAATGAGTGAAACTGATGTTAATACAATATATGGTAGTAAAAGAATAATTGAAACTCCAAAATAACAAATATATTACTGCCTGAAGCGACACATTTTTTCATTAAAAATGCATTATTCTCTCTCAAATCTCGCAAAATTTATTGAGTTTTAAAAATGTTCACCAAAATGGATATCATATTGAGACACAAATGTGAAAAATATAGAATATCTTTATATTACAACATTCAATAAGAAATGTGTATTAAATAAATTGCCTAATTTCTCTTATAACTTGTATTGAAATAAATGTGATAGTAAACCATAAGGTTATAGACTCAAACACTTTTCTTATTTGGCATTATCGACTGGGTCATCTTGAATCAACGATGATACAAAAAATTATTGAGAGCTCATACGGTGATCCATTAAAGAACCAAAAGATTCTTCAATCTAATAAATTTTCATGTTCAACTTGCTCTTAAGAAAAAATAATTATTATGTCATCGTAAAATTCAAAATGAATCACCTATAGTTTTAGAATATATACAAGGTGATATTTGTGCATCAATTTTATCCACCATGTGGATCATTTAAATATTTGATATCATTGATAGATGCATTAATAAGATGGTAACATGTATGTTTTTTATCAACTTGAAATATGACATTTGTAACATTACTTGCTCAAATAATTCGATTAAGATCACAATTTTCAAATTATGTCATTAAAATAATTCGTCTTAATCATGCCGGTGAATTTACATTAGATGCCTTTAACGATTATTGCATGTCAATTGGAATAACTATAGAACAACTTGTTGCTCATGTTTATACCCAAAATGGTCAAGTAAAATCTTTTATTAAATGTTTTCAATTAATAATTAGACCATTACTTATGAAAACAAATCTTCATACCTCTATTTGGGAACATGTAATTTACATGTAACAACTCTTTTACGCATCATGTTAACTAGTTATCATAAAATTTCACCTTTATAGTTGATTTATGGTCAAGAGCCAAATATTTCTTATTTGAGAGTTTTTGAATGTGTTGTTTATGTCCTTTTTGCCCCTTACATCACACAAAATAGGATCTCATAGGAGATTGAGAATATATATTGGATATGAATTCTCTCCTATAATTAAATATCTTAAACCATTGACGGGTGATTTTTTACTATGAGATTTAATGATTATCATTTTAATGAGATTAATGTTTCCCAAATTGGGGGGAGAAAACAAGCAATTAAGAATTCAAATTATATGGAATAAACCATTATTAAATCACATTGATCCTTATACAAAGCAATATGAATTAAAAAGTTTAAATGATAATTCATTTGTAAAGTATAGCAAATTAATTGCCACAAGCATTTTGTGATCCAAAAAGAGTTACTAAATCTCATATACCAACTAAAAAAAGATATGGCTATCATAAATTTGATAATATCACTTACATTAAACTTTTATAAGGATTTAAGCATTTAGTTAAAAATTTTTACTGAAATTTAAAATTTTTATATGATGAAATCACAATTTTATATTTATAAAACTATATCAAGTAGTGTACTTAACTATAATGTGATAATATCACAAAACTTCTATTAATAAAGGTATTATTATAAAATATTACATTAAATCTTTATTTTAATACTTAAAAAGTTTAGTATTTAAATTGATGTTGCAATAATTAAATAATATGTTTAAATGAATAATTCACATAAAATAAATAAAGTAAATAATTAATTTAGATTTATATTTACGTTATTACACAAGTAAAACATATTGCAATAATTTTCCTTATATTAATTAGATTTTGAAGATTTGAATTTATAATCTATAATTTTAAAAAGGTCTAATGGTAATTAGTATCCCAAATTTTGTGTGTCAATAAAATTATAGTTTAAACTTTAAAAATTATCAAAATAAACCAGTAAATTGGGTACAATATTAGTCCAACCTGTATTTATGGTATAATTTTCTATTAAAATTTGTATCAGAAGATTGTGAAATTTTATTAGTATATCTTTTATATTTATATATTTCACAATAATAGCCTATTACGCTATTATTTATTTTGAACAAAACACATGTTGGTCTAACATTGTACACAATTTTATAGTTCTGACATATTTTGATAACTTTAAAGCTTATACTAGAATTGCACTAACATACAAAGATTTGAATTTAAATTACCATTATACATTTTAAAAAACTCAAATATCATTAATTTAAAATTTATTTATTACATATTATATTTCAATATTAAAAGATATTTTGTGCAACGTGCAAATATTGAACTTATTTCGTCTAGGAATTATAATTCTTTAAGTTTTGGTTTAGAATTGAAATGAGGTTTGAGTTTAATATTTTAATCTTTGTGGAACTAGTGTAGATTATAGTTTTAATTTAAAGTATACTATCTTAACAGCATAATTTCAAATTTTTAGTTCAATTTTAATTTTGAATTTCAATTCTAAAGCTAATTCTTGCATCCAAAACTTATGGGATATTTAATAACCATATTAAACACTTAAAATTAAAATATTCTAACACTTATTTTTTTGAGATTGTGTGATAATAGTTTTTTTTAATTACTTAATATTTTAAATGTGTCTGATAATATATTTTTTTAAACACTTAATTTCAAAAAAAATCACTTAATCTGATAAGTAAAAAAATTTTATTTAATAAATTAAGCAATAACAAGTTACTATTTTGATATATTTTATTAATATATCTCTCAACACAATCTTTGCCATTCATTATTAAAATCTTTGTATTGATAAAATATAACTAATTTTAAATATTTAAAAATCAAACTATATGATAATGAATTATACAATATATAGTTATCTTATCTTAAACTTATTTTTTAGATTTGATTTTTTTGAAAATTTGATATCTATTTAATTATCATACAACTCTTGAAATTTTTAGTACTAAAATTATTCAGCTTTTAAATTTTCAATACTAAAATTATTCAACACTTAATTTTTAATTTTACCAAACACCACCTTAGTCTTATTTTCATTAAAATCATTTATTTTTATTTTAATAAAATTATTTAATTTTAAACTCATTTTATATAATTAATTTTCAATTTATTTTGAAATTTAAAAATGAAATAAAATTACCCAAAATAAGTTAAAATACAAAATTTAAAATAGACGAAAAAAAATCAATTGTGATATAATTTCAAAAAATCTTACCTATCTTACATATAAAGCAAGTCAATTATTTTCTAGAATTTGATAAATAAACTATGTAAGAAATTGATATATAATATTCTCACAAAAGTTTAAAACTTCAAAATATTCATATATGCCGGAGTATTTAAATAAATGGGAGTATATATATATATAGCTGAAGCAAAGAGAGGCTTGAATGATGATGTGTAAAAGCTGTGCGAGCTAGTCGTTTTACTGCATTCTTTATAACTGTTGTGTTTCTTTCTCTCTCTTATTTGCATGTGTCTAGGTTTCCATCTTTTCGCCAGCTTATTTGTATTTTGCAGATACTCCAATAGCAAAACCAAATCAATGGCATAAAAGTGGATACATAGACAAGGTTGGGAAACAACCATTTTTATTTATGTTGTGTCCTTTATCCTCTTTGGTTGATGTTTTCTTCTCTGTTAGGCAGCTCATGAATTGGACAATCTTGCCTCCCCTTGCGATTCTCTGGGTTTTGTGTGATCCATTTGCTACGGTTGCAACATATTATCGTGAGTTTTCAACTCTTGCCTTTTCCTTTCTCATGCCCATTTCAATTACTATTATTTTCCTTTTTAATTAGGAGGTCAAATTTTGTTATTGGGGGATTCGACCTTGATTTGTTTGGATTTTATTCAAAGGCTTATGGGAATTGTTGGAAAAAATATTATAAAATTGTCTTTAATTCAATGATATTAAAATTATTTATAGATTTATAAGTTTGGATTAAATGATAGTGAAAATGAAAAAAATATATATATTCTTTTCAAGACATCAGATGAGGTTTAAGACCCCTCAGCTCTATAAGTTGGGATCAAATGATAGAGAAAATGCAAATATATGTATTATTTTTTAGAAATCAAATCAAGTTTTATATATTAGATATTAGATTTAAATCAAAAGAGAGTTAAAAACCCATAATTCTTTCCCGTTAAAGTTGAACCATTTGTTTGCCTGTTAGTGGACTTTTTATAAAATAATTATACCCAAAAATAAGGTGTAGGCGACACTATATTTTATTATATTTTAGTATTCAGGAATCATTTTCCATTCTTTGAGAAAATCAATTTTTTTTGTAAACACTATTCGGATTTGTGGAAGAAAATAGACAAACACCTAATTCCTATCATAGCTAGACAAAATTCTCTATGATTTTTCCTTTTTTAGAAGGAAGATCGTCTATGACTCTATAAAGAGAGCTTATTCACGGAAGTGATCTCACTATTTTTTCTTTTTAGTTTCATCTTATAAAATAATTTTATTAGTAGTTAGTGAATTAAGGGTTAAATATTTGTATGATTCTTCTTCCAAGGCTTTTAACATAAAGATCGTGCTATTAACAATGAAAATGAGTAAGAGATGGGTTTGCTTAGTTGACGAATAGTATTGAAATAGGTGGCTTTAAAACAAGTCCAATATTTATGAGCTATGTGTCAATATGAGTGGTCCCTGTGACTTATGAGAGAAAACCAACCCCCACTTTTTTCTAATCTCCCCCTCTCAATGAAGATTGAACGGAATTTTTAATTATCTATTATAAATTTATAATTATATCTAATGCTATGCTATTGAAAACTGCGCACATAACGTAAAAAATCTAGCGATATCTTTTTTTCTTGAAAGCAATCTATTTTTCAATTTTTTAAAAATCGGATAGAATAAATCATTTAGACTTAGACTGGTAAAATTAAAAATTAAACTAAGATTCGAGTCGATTTGATTCAAACTAAAATTTGATATTATTTTTTAATTAATATAATTATATTTATA
The DNA here is from genome assembly GCA_949677035.1 of Omphalea diandra. NCBI lineage: Eukaryota > Viridiplantae > Streptophyta > Magnoliopsida > Malpighiales > Euphorbiaceae > Omphalea > Omphalea diandra. The sequence goes on from CATIWR010113585.1 coordinate 22,446, forward strand.
TATTTTTAATTTCTGAATTTTTAAAGCCATTTTTTTATAATATTTTTTCACCATCGACTTTGACATGACACTCATTTTCGTGTAGGTGCATGTTTGTTGGGTAATAATAATGTTTATCTATATTGGGTAATAACCATGTTTGTTGTTTTTTCATTTTTTCAATGGTTTGAGGGTTAAATGATTTATTAAATGTTGAGGAGCTTATTTTGATTCATTCGTATATTATTTTATAATATTATTAAATAATATTATGAAGTAAATTTTAAATATAAATATTTATTAAATTCTTCTTATTATTAATTAAATTAATATGAATAAATTAATTAAAATTATTAAATTATTAATTAAATTAATATTAATGAGATGTTCAGGAACCTACTTTCAAAACTCCACCCGCATTATTATTATTTTTTTTTCTCCATGATAGTGTTTGAAAAGGCATTCGTGAAAAGGAGAATTGAATGCTTTTGTGTTTAAATGTTGTGTAGCTGCATCGGTTAACTTTTAGACGAGTTTATCCTAACCAACGGCGTATTGAATATTCATAGGGGCCTTTTGCGTAGATTTTTTATTTTCTTATAGAAGTTTTCATTGTGGGTGAGTACGAATATATTTAATTTCGCATCTCTATGGAGCTGCATCAACCATAACCCATAAAAAAATACATCATCATTCCTCCTTTTTATTGCCCAACACAGTCCCATGAAAAAATCAATATTGCTCGCGAGGCGGAAATCAAGCCACTGACAAGTCAAACATCAAGAAATAGAGTAAGAAAATAAACTTTATTTCAATATTTACAAAAATTTAATATCCTTACATAATTTTTGTTTCTTTAATTTTATTGGCACTCAAAGTTTTGTATGCAATTAACACATCAAACAACACTACAACATTTAAATTTGAAATTTCTCTATAAGCATATAATTATGACAACTTCGTTTGAATTTAAATTAATAAAAAAATATTATCATCATAAAAATAAATATATTTTATTCATATATGACACATATTTTTATTTTTATAAACAAAAATGTATCAAAACTGTTAAATTGTTATGTGAATTTTGTCACCGCAGAAATCAATATTTAACTCACATGTCAACCATCATTCAATACATTTTAAACGTTTTCCTATCATAAATAGCAGACCAATAACATGGAAAAAATTCACTCTTGCCAAGTAGGAAAAAATCCTATAAATAGTACCAAATTCACTCTTTAATACAACTCATGCTAATAAACTATTATGTAAACAAGCCACAAATGAACATTGAAAAATAAAAAATGAAATCTCTAATAATAAACAAAATGCTAAAATTCAATGCACCAATTGTATAGTAGATATTGGACTTTTTACTTTAATATCATTTATTAAATGTAATTAATAGACAATTTAAACATACAAAATTCCTACACTTTTTCACACACATTTTTTACAACAAGATTGTCTTTGACACAAAGACCATCATTTGTCTTCCTATCTACTATTAACAATATTTAAATCCTCATATTTACAAGCGTTATGTGTAAATGTGTGGTCCTTTTTCTGAACTTCTAATTTCATTATAATATATAAGTCAATGATTGTATTTTTTTGTTTGTCACTGTGATAGTAGATGAAAAGTTAAATGTATAGTTTTGTCATTTGTACATTGGCTTAATATGATTTTTGAAGTTCTCTTTTTCTTTTTTTTTTTCTCTCAAATTATTACGCTAAAAACTATAACATGTATTTTTAATAAAACTCAATGAAAACATCATTTTAATTTAAACATATTACTATAATTTAATATTTAAAAATTTTTAAATTCATATACATGTACTGTAAATATTTTTTATTAATAATTTATTCTTCCATATTTTCAAATGCTATTAATTATTAAATATATTTATATTTTTTATTCTATTATTAAAAAATAACTAAACAACATATTTTTAAAAATTTTAAATATATATTTCTTCAAAATATAAATAAAAATATAGCCTGCGCAACAGGTTGATTCGCGACTAGTTTGATGAACGCCGAGCAACAATCCGGATACGCCAACAAATACCGAACAACACTCCATTGACCGAGTTGGGCTCCAGTCTCAACAGCCCGAGCCAATGATCAGCAAAAAGACCCTCTTCTTAACAAGGAAGGGTCTGACATCCCAAATAAAGAAAATCATTGCAAAGATTACGCTTTTATTAAAAGAAGACTATCACAAATACTGCGTATTGATTTACAAACTTTGCCTAACGTATAACAGTAAAGCCTGTATAAATATAGCATAGGGCCATTTATAAGATTATTATATATTTCTCACTTGATAATAGTCAATAATAGCTCTTTTATCTTCAAGTCCACATTATCACCAATATAGCATAGGGCCACATTTTGAATCAGATATAGCATAGGGCCATTTATAAGATTATTAATCACACTGACTCCAAAAGGTTGAGGTTTTTTTATACCATTAGACCTTTGGAAAACAGACTGATAAAATCAAAAACTGAACTAATGTCTGGTTTGATTTGATTCAAAATGGTTTTTAGCATTTTTTATTTTTAATTATTATAATTATATTTCTATATTTTTAATTTTTTTCAGAATTTTTAAAACTATTTTAATAATATTATTTGAATTTTATTTATTATTGAACTGGACCTATCGAACTAGTTAAATCGACTGAATCGCGAACCAGTCAATCAAATGGTTCATTGACCGATCATGTTTTAAAAATATTGATTATCACATGTAGGAGTGAGTATTCAGGCAGTTTAGTTTGATTTTTTTTATCAAAATCAAATAAGTCGATTTATATATTGTAAAAAATAAATTAAACTAATATTTTCTAAAAAATAAATAAATCGAATTTTATATACTTACAAACCGAACCAAATTGAATTTAAAAAAATTTCAATTTGATTATATATATATATTGTAGATTAGTTTAATTCAAATTGGTTTCATTATTAATAATTTCAGTTTATTTGATTTATTCATTTTTATATTGAAATCCAAACTGAAATAAAAGACTAAAATCTTTTAAAATAAAAATTAAAGTAAATCGATTAACACTAGAAAACAGAATCAAACCAATCGAATAATATTTGCTCGATTAGTTTTTTGGTTGGGCTGAGTTTTTTCTCACCCCTTCTCACGTGGTTATCAATGGGTACAGCGAGCATGGGCCTTACCTCTCAGAGCCACAACTTGCTGAAAGTCATATGATCCTACCCCCAAATAGAGTATTTCCGAACGCATAGTGGACCCACTTTTCTAGAATCTCAAGTTACGTAACAGCACCATCGTCGGTGACAATGACTAGACAACCATCACGGCTCATCCCAGTGATGGCAGTTACGTAAATCATGCCATTAGATTGGGGCCTATTAAACTCAATGCTGCCACCCTTCTATATTATCAAACACCTCTAGTCAACACCAATCATACCACCAATAAAAGAAGAGTAACAGCTGCATTAATCTCTTTTAACCTAGAAATGACCTTGGAAAAAACTTTGATGACTATCATTTTTTATTCAGTAATGAATAAATTTAAAGTAAGCATGGTCAATGCGCTAAAAAATTTAATAACTTCTTTTGTAGGAACGATAAAATAAGAAACATTGAGCAACTAGGAAAATAAGGTCAAACAACAGTGAAAAAGGAAGGAAATGGCAAAGCCATAATGCAGACAAATAAAAGAAAACCTATCAGATATCTCTTAAATGAATAGACTGAGTAAGAGAAAGAGATGCTCAACGCTAACAAGGAGTCCACGCAGGAAGGACTTATCAAGAAGCATAACATAGAAAGACATATGGAATAAGCTATGTAACCAATTAAAGGGAAAGAACATAACAAGGATTTTAGAGTATAAAATCGAAGCCCATTTACCTTTGAGCATTCTCATTCATGCCACGCCCGAAAAATTCGTATTATCAAACATTGAATCATATTGAGGTAAAATGGGCTCCATAATTCATCTTTCAACTTTTAAAGATGCGATTTTTGACACTATTTTATATGGGACATTGCTGACAACATTACAAGGCGTAGCGCAAGAGTGGTATCGTTGTTTTGCCGAAGGATCGATTAACAATTTTCGGTAGCTAGCCAATCTTTATAGGATCATATTCATCACTTGCATAAAGGATAATAAAACCTTAGCCAATTTGCATAAAATACTAAGGATAATGAATCTTTGAGGGAATATATGGATAGTTTCAACAAGGTGATCATTCACGTAGATCATTTGAACTTGGGAATTGTCATAGATGCAATAAAGAAAAATTCCAAATAATATAAGTTATTTGAATCATTGCATTTACAACTGCCTAACTCAGATGAGAACCTTATTGACAGGGCCGAACTGTACATGTGTCTAGATGAATCTTAGCAATCACAAAAAACTAGAACGATACCTTGAATCAATAGGATGCCAAGAGGACATGCACAAGAGATGCTAAGAGGACATATATCAAGAAGAGGAAACTTTCACCTTATTGAACACCCAGAAAAAATCTTACTCTAGATTCACCAAAAAAGAGAAGACGCATAATGGCCATCTAGTCTAAGTACCAAATACAAGAGACAAGAGCAAGTACTACGAACTTCATAGAGATAATAGACACGATATGAAAGCGTAAAATTAAAAGAAGAAATAGATGGGCTAGTCCAAAACGGCATATTGTGTAAGTTCACTAAAAAAGGAGATAAACTTCAAAGATAATAAAATTGGGCATAAGGAGAACAAAAAACAAAACTATATAGAATCCACGAGCATGATAAATGTGAATGTGGAAGGCTCAACCCATGAAGACAGTGTAACAAAACAGCTAATTTGCACCTGTGATCATCAAAATATAACCTTGATTTTTTCTGATCATATAGTTTGATTCAGAATCGCATTGACATGCAAAAATTTGGGTTTAGAGAAAGAGAGAGTAAAAATATATCTATCAATATATAATCAATATTCCTTTTTATAATTTATAGGAATAAACTTTTAAGATTTCTGCAATAAATTTTTAATATTTCTATGGTATTTTGGTAGAATTTTCTATATGCTTAGACTAAACTTCCTATGATAGTAAACTTCCTGTGATAGTAATCATTATAACTACTTGTTACTCAAACTTGTAAGAACCACCATTGAAAATTAATTTAGATGATCATTAAGAGCCATCAATATAATTGTTGTGTGCTCCATTCTAAATATTCAAATGAGAGTGATAATCCGATTCAATCATTCTAAACAGCAATGCCTAATATTTTCTTTTTCAATAATATTAAAATAATTTCATAAATATATTCATTCTCTATAATATAATTTTTACTAATTAATTTCTTATTTTTCAATAATAATTTGAATAGATTTTTTACTAATTAATTTCTTATTTTTACTAATCAAAATTATTGTTTATTAATTAATATTGATTTCTTATATTTATCCTCACGTCCCTTAAAATAGATTTCTCTCTAGGGTTAGGGTTTCCTTAACGATAGTAGAGTGTGGTTTCTCATTTTTTAGATCGGTTTCTTCCCTGTTCGATCTTGGATTGTTCCCTTGTTCCCCTTTATTTTGTTTTCTGGTCCCTATTCGAGATTTAATTTTCTTTGTGATTTGATTTCAGGTAGTTTCTTTTTCTTCCAGGTTTCTTCCCTTGAGAAAGCCTTTGGTTCCAGTTTTCTTTCATAGTTGGTATCGGATTCATTGTTTCATCAGAATAGGAGATGAGTGGTATCTCTGATCTACCTCAGGATGCAGGTACGAGTCGGGAAGAGAAGGATGCACTTGAGATCAATTTTGAAGAAGATCCAGCTGATGAACTCCAGTCTAGTCTTTGTTTGGCTGCTAAGCTGTGGTGTGAAAAGAGCTTTAATGGTCGATATTGATAGAGACGTGGACTTCGAAACATGATATCACTGCCAAAGAATGGGGCCAAAATTTGTTTTTGTTCCAATTTCACCCCTGGAGGGATAAGGAATGGGTCTTGAACGATGCCCCATGGCACTATGATAAACATGTTTTGGTTATTAGAGAGGTAACGGGGAATGAACAACCTTCGAGCATTGATTTCTTTCACACACCAGTATGGGTACAGGCCTATGACTTACCAATTAAAATGATGCTTGAGTGTATGGCTGAAGCTTTGGCAAACCGAATTCAATATAATCATACTACAGATGAGGAGCTTCACTGGGGTTGTGTCCTTAGGTTTAAATGTCTGATTGACTTAAGAAAGCCGATTCTGAGAGGTACCAAAAAACAGACGCCTACTTCGGATACAATATGGATCCCTTTTAAAAAGTCTCCCAACCTTTTGCTTCTTTTGTGGTCAGTTTGGGCATGTACTTCGTAACTGTGATGTTATAGATGACCTCGACATTGCCAAAGTTGCATGCAGCTATGATGATACATTAAGGGCTTCAACTTCGAAGAAAAATATACTTCGTTCCTCTAAACCTCTTCTTAAAACCAAAAGAACCTTGTTATTCTCAAAGCCTTCCCAAAAGCCGATACCCCCAATCCCCAAACTACCTACTCCTACACATAAACCTATGCCTCCAATCATTGTTGATGGTCCTGCTGATCAACAAATGATTACCGCCATGAACACCCTTCATAATGTCTCCTTTTCTAGTCAACCTGAACCTTCCCCATCGATTGCTCCCATATCTGAACCTCTTCATTACCCCACACCAACACAAATTGTTGTCGCCATCCAACAAGTCTTTTCCATACTAAAAGAGACTCTACCCAAGCCACTTACATCACCACCTTCTTTACCTGATTTTCCCAATACCACCCTTACTCCCTCTTCTATTCTGCAACATCCACAGCCTACACCCAATAACGTTGTCCCTACCCCAAATATACCCCAACCAATTCCTCCCTTTACCTTCACATCGTAAATGACCCAAACACCTAATGAGTCTCTTCTCAACAACCCTACAACATCACCCATCACCCCTTTGGCCGAACCAAAGAAAGAAAAGACCCGTACATGGAAAAAATCAGCACGTTCAGGTATGGTAACCAAGGTGCAGTCAGTACCTTTGGCAAATGGCAAACATATGTTAGAGGTTTCTGGTATGGGTGAAGAAGAAACTATTCATGAGCAGTTCTCCAAAAGTACCGTGTTGATTCTGGGGATGCAACTCATGTTTGTTCGATCCAAACGGCGGAGGCTGCTATGCAGTCCCGTCTCCAGCAACGAGTCTTTTAGCATGGAACTGTCGCGGGCTTGGGAACCCAGCGACTGTTGGATGGTTGTGGAGGTTTATTTCCGGGGTATTTTTCAAATTAATGTAAAAAAAAAAAAAAAATAGGAAAATAATATGAATTAAAAAATATTTATAAAAATAAGGTAATTCAAAAAATAATTTGCAAAGTGGGGTGGTGAAAATCTTTCGTCCGCCGATTAAACCGGCGGACGTTACTGTTAACGGGTTTTTTCTTTTTTGAATTTTTTTCTTTTCGTCCGCTAATTATTCTAGCGGACAAAGAGATTTTTAAAATTTTTTAATACTACGTCCGCTAGTTGTTCTGGCCGACGTAGCAGAGATTCCTGCTGCTCTGCAGCAAGAATCTCTGCCACAAGGCAGCAGCAGACCACATGCAGCCTTGCAGACTGCAAGGCTGCATAAATATATTATTATTTTATTAAAATATTATATAATAATTTTATTATAATATAATATAATAAAATTATTATATATTTTAAGATATAATATAATAATAAAATATTATAAAATAAAATAGTAAAATATTTTTAAATAAAATATAAAAAATATAAAATTATTTAAATTATATAGTAATGAATATTTATATAAACATAAAAATAATTCATATAATATTATAGCATATTTGGATATAAAAATTGAAAAAAAAGATGTCATGTAAAAT